>JBCNYH010052465.1:0-11528 GCA_039654325.1 Tandanus tandanus | reverse complement strand
TCTCTCTCTCTCTCTCTCTCTCTCTCTCTCTCTCTCTCTCTCTCTCTCTCACAAGCACAGGCAGAACATACAAACTCCAAACAGAAACACCCAGACCAGGTGGAGATATTTGAATCACTGAATTTTGCCAAAACTGCAGTTTGAATATTGACTATGTGACAAATCAAATACTGCAGGAAATGTTCTGCAGCAATAAGGGTTTTTTTTTGGTGGTTTTTCATTGTATATCTCATAGAGACTAATGTAGTATAAAATTGGACAAACTCAGCTCACCAGAATAGTCAGAAATCACGTTACCATGGCAACCAATGCAAAATAGAATGATTTTTGTTTAGTTTAATTTATTTGGAGCACAGATATGGTATCTGTTTGGTTTAAATTTCTATACTCATGAGTGTTCTCTACAGTGATCGTTGATTTATCCAAAGTCCAAGTAGGGAATGACATCATCACACGAGGCATGAATAGTCTGGATGAACGACCTCAAAACCACTTTAGATCTGATAACTGAGTAATATTTTCACATTTTCTTCGTCTTTCCTGGCAGGGAATCAGAATCTGTTGGCACCATTGAGCATATTGGAAATCCTGTTTCCATAGCAACTGCCTGAAAAATGTGAATTCTCTTAAATGCTGTTTACTTTGCCTATAGGGATGACATTCTGATAATTCAAGTGATTCATATGTTTTCTTAGGTAAGCTCATGTTTTGGCACACCCCCAAATTTGGTCAGAGGTCAAGATCATTGGAAAAGTTCAAAGTCCCCTCCAAATTTCTGTTTATGTTTTTGCTGATAATCACAACATGTTTATAATAACATTGATATATAGTATACATTTATATTACTGTACATAATATTTTACAGAGTTCATGTCACTGGGGTTCATGTCAGTCATTGGTAGAAATATCAGAGATGAATGTCCGGGTGCTTGATACCATTATGATCCATCTGCATGAAATCATGTTGGTCTTGGTGACCGAAGAGGCAATGAAGATTTCCATAAGAGATCAACCATGGAGTGGTGCTCATCTTTGTGGAATTCTAGCAGACATTCATACATCAGGTTGCCTAACCCACTCTCGGAAGTGGTCCAGTGTGAAATGCTTTATACTGATACGAGCTGTGATCTGCAGAGTGATCTGCAGTATTTTCAGCTGCTTGTGTGTGGTATTAAAATTTATATCTGAAATTAAAAAGGCACTTCAGTACAGACTACAGCAGATAATGCAATAAAAACTTTACAGCATGAAAACAAACAGAATTGCAAACAACTTCTTACCTTCTTTCTAATGAACAAATACATATCCGTCAGAAAGGTTTACAAAAAAGTGCGGACAGGCGCAGAATTGCAACACTGTAGCTTATTAATGATGTCATGATATCACTGACATAACGTAGCCTTGTCATCAGTAACTTATGCAAACAACAACATGTTGCAATGGAACATTTATTATGTTTTAATTGTGATATATCAAGATATTTTTAACATCAATGTGAAAACAATGAGCGTCTTGGCAGGATGCTTTAAGTACATAAATGTTTTTGTTTTATCAGGTATAGTCTGGAACTACATGCAGATGCAGTGGGGATGCATTTCACAAGTATTTACTTACCAAGTCATCAATAAGGTGTTAAACATACACATAATAAAAACAAAATAAATTTCCTTGACCTTTTAAATGACCCTGACCTTTGACAAAATTGGCAATATGCCAGTACGATAGCCCTTCTTCTGTAACATAAGTAACCAAACTTAAACCAAACAGATATACCATTTGCACAAAATAAAATAAACAAAAATCTTGCGATTTGGCATTGGTTGCCTCAGTAACGTGATTTTTGACAAATTTGGTGATCTGATTTTGTCAGATTTTATCCTACACTATTCATTCGTTCATTCATTTTCTGAAGCGCTTAATCCTAATTAGGGTCACGGGAAGGCTGGTGCCCATCTCAGCCGACTCTGGGCGAGGGCAAAGTACACCCTGGACAACTCGCCAGGCCATCACAGGGCAGAAACACACTGTCAGCATCCTGCATGACAAATATAGTGAAAAACCAACAAAAAACTTTTTGTTGCAATTTTTATAGGGTTTGGCCTATTTTTGCATATTTTGACTGGACTATAATGTGCATGTCTTTGAACTGTAGGAGGAAGCTAGAGGACCTGAAAGAAACCCACACAAGTACAGGAGAGTCCACACAGAAACAACCTCGCCGAGCCCGGGACTCGAACCCAGAACCTTCTTGCTGCGAGGTGGTCTTGCTAACCGCTACACCACCATGCTGCCCCTTCTTCAGAATTTGTACTTTAATCAATCTTAACAAGCTCTTCTTGAGGTTCTTTCTTTCTTACCTACACATATATATATATATATAAAATATAAGATTGAAGTATGAATATCATTTCATTCCTTTTAGGTGATTTTTAAAACCTTTTAAATAAAATGAAGCTGAAACATTTTGAATGAAGGATAAACCTGAGCCACTGCTGCCTTTATTTCACAAGAAAACTATTTTATTAATGCCCAGAGTCTTCTATCCTGAGAAATCCTGATAAGTCTGGTTATTTTCATTTACACCGATTGGTGCCGCAGGGTGACCCACTATCTCCTTTACTTCTTCATATTTCTCCAGAGCCACAGGCAGCAGGAATTAAGACATCATCCATGTATTCAGAAAAATACTTTCAGAGATGAAAGCTCCTTCAGTATGCTTGCACTTCCAACATTTTTCAGAATCTGCCTGTACAATTGCCAGCAGTCGTTTCAAGGCAGTTAGATGCAATTATCTCGTTATTTATTTAGAGCTGCAAGACATTCTATAACCGAAGCTCATCTGTGACTGGAAGCCTGGGCTTTCCATCTCAGGCAAATGCCAAAGCCCTTACCTGTTGCCATTTCTGGTATTCCTGACAAGTCCTTGCTTGATATGTTTCCACTGTGGCTGAGAGCAGAGGTCGCAACAATGTCAAAACAATTTCCTTCTGCTCCGCAATTATCCAGTGCATAACTACCTACATTTGTAAGAATCCTGTGCTATAAATTGTTCTTCACTGAGAATCTCAAATCAAATAAGGGTCTTCTTTATATGATAGAGTTTAAAGCACATGGGTAATTAAAACCACTTCCCATACAGGGCCTAAGTGTAATGTTATCCATGCTGTGTTGTGGAGGATTTTCGTATTGTGGGGATTTTCGAGCATGGCTGTGTGAATGTTGTGGTGTGGCTGTAGGGATTTTGGGGCATGGCTCTGGAGATCTTTGGGCATATCCGTGTGAATTTGAAGGTGTGGCTGTTGGGGGGCGTTGCTGTGGAGATTCATGGAGTGAGAAGTGGGCAGTGGTAGCTCAGTGGTTAAGGCACTTGGTTAATGATCCGAAGGCTGGGGATTCAAGCCCCAGTATCATCAAGCTGCCACTGTTGGGCCCTTGAGCAAAGCCCTTAACCCTCAATTGCTCAGTTGTATAAAAATGATAACAGTAAGTTACTCTGGATAAGAATGTCTGTTGAAAGGCATAAATGTAAATGTGAGGAGCTCTGGGGTACAGTTGGTGTTCCAGTTCATTGTTCAGTGTTGAGTGCTCAGGACTGAGGTCAGGACTCTACTCCAAACTTAACACATGCTTAACTTTGTGCCCAGGGGGGATTGCCATGCTGGAACAGGCTTGGGAGGGAAAAATCCTACAGTATGCAAAGCCATTCTATACCACTGTGCGGTTCCAAGTTTGTGGCAACAGCTTGTTGAAGAACCACTTGTGGGTGTGAAGGTCAGATCTCAGGGCCAGATATACAGTAGTACAGTTCCTAAAAGAGATGTTATAAAAGCATTTAAAATAGCTAAAGAGCATCTCTGAGGATATATACCTCAAATACACAAGTTGCTACTATTAATATTTGTGGTGCTGAAGCCATGCTCTGGGATATTGGGTTAGCCAGAGGTGAAATATTACAGCAGTAAATATGAGAGCACCCTCTAGCAGTACACTGGAATCTGTGAGAGATTGATCTGTGTGCGTCTGTGTGGTTTCGCTACGTGAACTAAGGATGGCTGTATTTAATGTTAGTACTGAGAACGAAGGCCTCCAAAGTACATACTGTTCACAAATTTGACAGAAAACACGATCATTATATGTATACCAGTATGCATAGTGTTTGTTAGTGTTTAAAAAGATTTCCTTTGTTCGGGTGAACCATCTACCACCAAGTGAAATAGCAGCAGGTAATGAAAAATTGACCATCATCCCAATTTCAGGTCTGTCAGGTTCAATAGGACAGAAGGAAACAATCTACAGAAACACTTACAGGAGCTTTCAAATGTGGAAGGAGCGTCGGTCAAATTCTTCATTGTACGTTCTTATTGTGGTTGAAGCCCGTGTCACATACGGCACACAGTGGGTATTCAACAGAAAATTGGGCAAATTCATAGGACTGGTATGGGCGTGTTGAACGAAACTCCCTATTGTGTGATGAAGAACGCCATTGTAGTCCCTTATCATTGAGTTTTGAACATGGTCAAAATGTTTAAGTCTTGGAGGTAATTATTGACATCACGGCCATTTCCTAGATCTGTTGTGTGATGCTGTATGACATCCTACGTCTGTGTTATGATAGACATGAATTTCATATGGCTTTTGGGTCATCCGATGCACTCTGAAACATACAGTTTTCCTACAGTAGTCCTATGATTACTCTGCGTTAAACCCGTGGGACTTCCGTGTATAGGCGGCAGGGTAGCGTGGTGCTTAGCACGTCCGACTCACAGCAAGAAGGTCCCAGATTTAAGGTGAAGGCATTTCTGTGTGGAGTTTGCATGTTCTCCCTGTGCTTGCATGGGTTTCCTCCAGGTTCTCCGGTTTCCTCCTACATTCTAAAGACATGCACATTAAGCTAATTTACTGTTCCAAATTCCCCCTAGGTGTGAGTGTGAATGGATGTGTGTTGTGTATTGGTTCTGCAATGGTCTGTCAAGCTGTTCAAGGTGTACTCAGTATTCACCCAGTGTTGGGTGAGACAGGCTCTAGCCTCTCTGTGGCCCTAATATAATTAGGCGGTTCAGCAAATGAGTGAGTGTGGGACTTCCTTATATATTCATGTGTATCATGCACCATTTTTGCATATGTACATCATGTAATGTACATACAGAAGTTGTACTTCAACTGCTTATCACAGGAATATCGTACATATTTTAGTAGAGATTCTGAGTGGATCCACATAGGTATGGAACATGACCTGGATGGTTGTCCCGTGTCAGTGCTACCACAGTACATCCAATAAGGATGCTGCATTACCAACAGATTTATTATTAATAACGAAAATATAACCAAAAAATAGAGGCTCATACACCACTGTTCAGACTTGCACAGAATAAAAAACACAAAATCTAACTCAGGTTGACAGACAAACTCTCACCAAGCAAAACAACACAAAACATTAATGGGAACACGGAACATGAACTCGTTAAACGGATAATTAAATTAACAAGACAGGTGATACAAATGAAGGTGGAAATCAGTGAGTGAAAGGAGGTGAAAAGAAAATTGTGTTAACCTTTCCTTCTTTCACTCCAGACTGTAGTCAGGAAACAAGTAAGATTTGTTTGTTTATTTTCTCTCTAAAGGAGGTGCGCTACTCTTGTTACCCCAGCCTCAGACATCTATTAATAAAGATATCTATCGTGAGCTCTGTCTTTAGGCAGTGCTTAGATCTATATATTATTTCACCTCACCCAACCCTATGCCAGTCCCCTCTGTCGTAGCCCTGCTAAAATTTTTATTCACAACTTCTGATATTAATTTGTCCATCTTATCGTGGATTCCTCTGTCAGACAGAGACAGAAGAAGAGAAAACACTGTGTTATGAAAATGTTATACGATGACGCTCCTCTGTCCCAGCTCACTGATGCTGTCATGGCCACTTGCATGACCTGAAAGAATAACGGAGATCTTACTAGGATCACAGCTGAATAGAGGAACATGTATGCAAATGAATCAATTCTTACATGATGTTAATTATAATTGATGAGTATAAAAGGCTGAAAGCAAACAATATCCAATAGAAAAGCAGCAAAGTAAAAACTAGAAGGTTGTAACATGCTTAAGGCACAGATGCTAGCTCTTCTGAAACAGCAACGGTTCATTAACAGTTGTGTCTTGGTGTCTCCCAGACTGCTACAAGCTAACTGCGCAGACACAGTGTTTATAGTGTCTGTACAGGCAAACAAGATTTGCAGAATCTGTCAGAGTTGGAACTCAAAAATAGACGAGAGTTGTGCTGTTATTTACTGAGACTAGAAACTGGAGTGTTTCAACATAGTTGGCTAAAATATTTAAGAAATCATCAATAGTTTTATCTTTTACTCTTCCATAGCAGTGCTTCATGAAAAATCCAAAATCAAAATGTTTTTAAAATTCCCCACTGGAGCATCTAGCATAAGCTTGTAAATACCTCAAAAAATCTCAATACGGTATTTCGAACAGGATGGATAGTGTGTTTTTATGAATATTTGCTTAATCCTAGTAGAGTCACTATTTTTAAAACTATTTGTATTAGTGAAGAACAACAAACTGAAACAAACTGAACAGCTGACTGGGTTATCAAATGCCGGCCATGTCTCTCACTGTCTGTGGTGAGAGGAATGTAAAAGAACCGTTGCTGATTTTCGTAAAGAGTAGCTGCATAGCCGTCAGCGTGTTTCTGCCCTGCGATGGCCTGGCGAGCTGTCCAGGGTGTACTCTGCCCTCGCCCAGAGTCGGCTGAGATGGGGGCCAGCCTCCCCGCGACCCTAATTAGGATTAAGCGCTTCAGAAAATGAATGAATGAACGAATGAATAGTGTAGGATAAAATCTGACAAAATCAGATCACCAAATTTGTCAAAAATCACGTTACTGTGGCAACCAATGCCAAATCGGATGATTTTTGTTTAACGTTCAGGTTAATACAGCGGTTTTCGTTTCATTTCCATGCAGTCCCTGCACCGACTACTTTCATGGTAGACACCCGCGTCTAGCTAGTCCTGCACTAATGGTGCAAGTAAAACATAGGTCTCACGTGGCTGGTTGTTATGTGACTTAATTCCTACTGTATATACAGCAGAACCCACATTTAATGTGGGGACACATGAGCGATTGACTTAAAAATGCCACCGATTATCAGTTTACATTGCGTGCTGCTTGGGGAATCCTCCGCATTGTCTGGTTGGAATTCCTGCTATCCAATCATTTGATAAAAGTACATCATTCCCACAGGAAACCAGACTGCGCATACTCACAGAAACATTCATTTTTTTTAACTTTCACTATCGTGTGCACATGAATTTGATGATAATCCATGTTATCTCCAGTTTATTCTTCCATGAGAAATTATGAGACATGAGAGAAGTGACATGAAACAATCTTGTGTAGTTTCTGACTATTTGAGACTGAGCTTTAAGAGCCATTTGTTTGATGGCGAACCTTGTGTTGTTTGCTGTTATGCACCTCCTGTCCATTGAGTGGCAGTATCCTTCCATGGAACTGGAACTGTATTTAGGTAGGCAAGGTAAAGCATGCTAGGTGTTGCATGCCAGAGTGGATACAGTTCTTTGACTGTAATAGTGTGACGGCGTACTGGCATCAGATGTTTAGCAATAACCGTGTGTTCGGCTAAATAACTAAATGAAATGTGTTGAATCTGGATGTGTGATGTCAGTACTTTCTGTGAGTAATAGATAAGAAAACCCAACATGCCATTTCAGAGTATTTTGTTTGTACAAATGCTACACTTAGGAAGTCAACAGCATGTCAAGAAGTTCAACAACACGAAGTGAGGCAGCGAGTTAATGATGAAACGCCACACAAGGCATGAAGCTCTTACTACTCACAATTCCAGTGACAAACTTATGCAAATAATAATAATAATAATAAATACTGATATTTAAATGAAATAAAGAAATTGCATGGTATTTAATTTTAATAGCATTTTGCTTGTTTCTTTTGTGATGTTCCTGTTTAAAGATGTTTATGGCTGAGTTTATGAAAAACATGAATCAGTATTATATTTAAGTGATCATCATTACTATAAGAGTTTATTGAAGAACACATTGTTACACTTTTTTAGACAAATACCCTTTTTTGCCTCAACAATTACAAAAACGCTCAGCACACCCCTAGTGAACACACCTGGTACAGTTTGTATGGGTATATCTCTATTCGACTTTTGATCACCTGATAGAAGTCTGATAGAAGTCTTCCACATTATGTTAAGTGTGCATAAATTAAAGCAGATTTTTATTCTTTTATTTTTCATTCAATTACCAAACCGTTTAATCCTACTAGGGTCGTGGGGAGGCTGGAGCCTATCTCAGTCTACTCTGTGCGATGGAAGAGTTCATCCTGAACACATCACCAGTCCATTGAAGGACCTCACCTAGGAGCAATTTGGGACAGTCAATAAGCCTAATGTGCATGTCCACAGAATTTCTTACATGTAATAAACATAAAAATTTAATACGCATGAGAAATTCTGTGGACATGCACATTAGGCTTATCGGCTGTCCCAAATTGCCAGGATTGAAATGATCTCTCCTTCTGATTATCATTTCAATCCCCCTTTCCATCTTCCTAGTGCAATTTCTCTTCTCCTACGATGCTATAAACTGTCTCTAAATAAGAGTAACTTTATCCGTTTACTGATGTAACTTTAGACTTTGAGCAATTTACTCAGTTAAAAAATCGATTCTAAATCCAGTCCTGAATACTTAATAACTTTTACCACCACCAAAGGACTGGAAAGCAACAAAGTGCTGAATGCTGGATATTTAGCATCTAAACCACCGACTGGAAAGCAACAAAGTGCTGAATGCTGGATATTTAGCATCTACTGATGGACATTCAATGTCATGATACGCAACTATGAAAACTCTTGGTATAAAACTCATTTAACTGAAACTCATGGAGACGTTACTGATCCCATTCTCCATCTCAGAAACACTATTAAGCTACAAAACAGTACATTATTACATGATCCAGAAAACAAGATCATGCACAGTTTTAATCTAGAAATTGGACTATTGCTATGCTTTTTTGACTAGTCACTCCAGTAGGTCAATGAACAGGACTTTGGGAAAAAACCAGAGCAACCAGAGGAAATCCATGCAAGTTCAGGGAGCAACTTTTAGTTCAATGCATTGCGTTGAGTATTTTTCATTATCATGATTTTTCCACTACACCGGCTACCAGTAAAGTATTGAACTGGATGTAAAGTACTACTCAACTGTTATTAATACACTAAATGGACTTAATCCAGAGCTCCTGAGTAAATGTGGAGTCTATTATGATCCATTACATCTGCACTGATCAAATGGTGCATGTTCTTTATCATTACTTATAATAAAAGAACACCAGCCTCAATATTCTGGACTGGATTTAAAAATTTATTTGGCATTTTGTTAAATAGCTTTTCTCTACAGTTAAAAGTGCAGAATGGAGGGTAGGATTGGGGTTGGGGGTAGGGGGGTATGTGTAGTTCTTCTTAATAATGAAGTGTGAAAGAAATTTGTTTGGTACGCTATATATTATATATGAGGCGGCACGGTGGCGTAGTGGTTAGCACGTCCGCCTCACAGCAAGAAGGCCTGGGTTCGATTCCCAGCAAGAGCGTTTCTGTGTGGAGTTTGCATGTTCTCCCCGTGCTTGCGTGGGTTTCCTCCAGGAACACCGGTTTCCTCCCACAGACCAAAAAAATGCAAAGTAGGCTAACTGGCTGTTCCACGTGTGTGAATGGTCGTGTGAGTGTTGGCCCAGCGATGGCCTGGCGAGCTGTCCAGGGTGTACCCCGCAGGGTGCACCCCGCAGTCGGCTGAGATGGGCGGCAGCCTCACCACAACCCTAATAAGGATTAAGCAGCTTAGAAAATGAATGATGAATGGATATTATATATTTATATATACTCTATTTCTATTCTGGAATATATATATTCTATTTCTTCCTCATTTTACATCTCACTTTACTCATCAGGGTATCAGTGTCTATTTTGGGAAGATTAGGATCAAGGCAGGGACGTCTGCACCATGCACACACATTCACACGCTCATTCATACCTAGAGGCAATTCATCAAATCCATCTACCTATATTGTTCGAGAGGAAACCCCGGTGAACTGGGATGGACACAAGAACATACATCATTAGAACCAGGGACCCTGGAGCTGTAGGGTGTCAGGACTATTCTGTCCATGTCCTGCACTGACCGGTTTTAACAGGGTTTTTTTTCTAAAGCAATCCATTAGCCCATGAATCATCAGAAATAGGAGTCTCTTGATAGTTTTTTCTTCTAATAACCCTTTTAATTCCTCATTTTCATTTATTTATTAATTTTTGCTGAGCAGAGCTTTGTTTTTGGAATTATCCTAAGGTAAGGCCAACTGGTACATAAGACGGTGTGTCATGGTGACAAGTGGGGTTCAGGTTATTTCACTCAATAAGTTTTTCAAACAATAATTTATTGTACAACATAAACAGTGCAAATGGTTTAACTGAACCAAAAAAAACCAAACTGCTTTAATATATACTATACAAGAATGGTGCAATTTGATTGGTCCACTGTTTTGGGATCATTAATTATTATTTCAAGTGGAAAATGCTTGAATCAAAATGACAGACATTCACACTGTCACCCAAGCAGGCAGCGTCATCATATTTTAAAATGGAAAATAAACCATACATATCTCCTTTTAGGTTGTTTTTCTTGTATTTCCTAGAAGTATTTACTAAAGATGTTAATTATTGTGTAAAAACACCTTTACGGATCCGGTTTTCTTCTGTGTTTGTGTGGTATGTACTAAACTCTGAATGAGAATGCACTCCTGTTATCTTTACAGCACACACAGAGCTGGTCTCAAGGTGAACAGCTCACCTGAACAGTCTCTGTCATGGTTATGTAGGGGAGATGCAGGGGAGCTGAGCCACAAGGAGAGCTGAGCCACCCCCTCAAACTTGCATTTAGGGTTCACAGGTACAAGCACTTGCGCCCTCTGTTGGTTGTGCTTAGCATCACTGTCATTTTAACATAAGCAGGCAGAGTTGGTACAGCACAACAAAGACACAGGTCACAAAAACATCAAAAGACAGAAAAAAGTGAATCTCTAAGTTTCAGGTATGACCCTTTCTGTTACTCACGACAGCAATTAGTCAGGAAGTTATTTATGTGTAATCTAGATGATATATTGTTCTCTCATTTTGATGAATTTGATGGATGTTTGATTTACCGATTTCTGAAATTTGAAAATGTTCGCCTTGAGGAGAGTTGAGCCATTTTACACAAGGAGAGTTGATCATGTTTATAATGTGTTTATAATGCATGTTTATAATAATGTGCATATTTACAGTTCTGTCCATTTACTTTAAGGTACTTGGCTGTGTTATGATTTTAAGACAACAAAAATAGTAGCGTTAAATTGTGAGTGATGTTTAGAAACTACACTGTCTTGTTTAAAGGTTGCTAAAAACAATTCTCAAATCAAATGGACTTGAAACATGTTCAGATTGTTC
>JBCNYH010052162.1:0-11542 GCA_039654325.1 Tandanus tandanus | reverse complement strand
GCAGTGACAACCCGGTGATAGTGGGGCTTGAACCCCCGACCTTGGGATCAGTAATCCAGCACCCTACCACCGGGCCATCACTGCCCCAGAGTTCATTGTATCGAGGCCCTATATACTATATTCAATAATATATTGAAATGTCCACCCCTGGTGGGCGTCTGATAAACATTCATTCATATATTATTTTCACTTATTGACTTTAATTCTGTGAATTTATGAGGATTTGGAATGAGGAATTTTATTTGGATGAGGAATTTTATTTTACAGCCTGACAGATAATGATCCACAGATACTTCAGTTAAAATACATTTTAAAAATGGAACAATATAAAATCTTGAGATATAGCCATTTTCACAAAATTGGCATTTCTGAATGTGACCTTGGACCTTTCATTTCATTTTTCTAGACCAACATTTTGGTACTCTACATGTCTGGTGTGAATTACAACTAAATCAGATACGATTTTTTAATGTTTTCCCCATTTTAAATAATTTTTTGCAACATGATTTCATGCACAAATCACATTCAAAATTTAACGTTTTGTTACCTGTACCACCCCCTATAAAAAATTATATTTTTATTTAGAGTTATATTGCACTCAAACAAACAAACAAACAATGAGAAAACCTTCTGGCAGAGGTAATAGTGTACGTCTCACCTCTTTTGGTAATTCTTCAGGTATGTTATTAGGGATTTGAGACAAGAAGTCCATCATGCATTTTCTTGTCAGATAACCCTAGATTTAAAAAAGTATAGATAATTATTATTACGTGAACACTAATGGGCTATTAGAATTACATTTTAAAAGGTTATAATAATAAAAATAACTTTCCATTTAGTTTCTGGGGATAATTAATTCAGTTTTCATTTACAACATTGTGTGTGTGTGTGTGTGTGTGTGTGTGTGTGTGTGTGTGTGTGTGTGTGTGTGTGTGTGTGTGTGTGTAATATTGTGCTAATCCAAGTACTGCTCAAAAAGATTGTTTGAAGATACCCAGTGACTCAGCTGTCTGGACATCCAGAGGAAGATCATTCCTCCACCTTGGTGCCAGGACAGAGAAGATTTTAAATGCATTTTTCCTTGTCCCTTGGTAGAAGGAGCGACCAGTCTAGCAGTGCTAGAGGATCGGAGAAAAACGCGCCGTGGGGTGTGATAAATGCTTTGAGGTAGGAGGGTGCAGGTCTGTTTTTGGGTTTGTAGGCAAGTGTTTTGAATCTAATGAGAGCAGCTAAAGGAAGCCAATGTAGAGATCATAGCAGGGGAGTGGTGTGGGAGAACTTTGGGACGGTTGAAAATAAACCATGCAGTTGCATTCTGGATCAGTTGTAGAGATTGTAATGTGCTCAAAGGTAGACCTGCCAGGAGGGAGTTGCAGTTGTCTATGAGAGAGAATTATAGATGCAGATAGTGAGAAGATGAAAGAGTCACTAGCAGATTATGATGGTAGGAGAAAAAAGGAGACTGGGTTTGGAAGACTAAATAAAGAGCAGGAAGTAACAGATGAAGGAGATACAGTGTGGAGGTTTTGCCGAGTGGGGGAAGAAAACTGGTGTTAGGTAGAAGAGGTAAGGTGATAGTAAAGGAAGCAGTAATGTCTGTGACTGGGGAGGGACGGCTGAAAATAAGATCCGGGAGATTCCCTCCTTTGTGTGTTGGAGAGCAGTTTTTGAATGTTAGAGAAAAGGAATAAAGAAGAGGGAGAAGAGGACTAAAGTTTGTCAGAGGGGAGATTAAAGTCTCCCAGGAGAGTGAGAGGGGTGTTAGTGGGGAAAGTGCTGAGGAGTGTGTCCATTTTTCTGCTAAAAAGTGTCCTAGGGGTCCAGGAGGGCGGTAAATGATGCTTTTTTGTTATAAGCTCTACTGAGGTTCCCTGTGAGCAAAGGTAATGTCAACAGGTGATATAAAAACGCTTCAGACTACTGAGTGCTGAAAGAAAATCATCACTGTGTGAGAGAGGATGTCCTGAAAAAACCCTCACTGTTATATTTATTGCTGAAGATATGTTTGTATATTCTTTGAGGAGCCGTTAGAACGCGTGTCCAGCATACTCAGGTAGGTCTGAGGGTCAGAAGTCCACATATTATTTCCATACAGTGTGTAATATACAGTAGCTCTTACCCTGCATGGATCAGTCTGCTCGATGAGAGTAAAGTTCCCCAGACGATTACATGAACACACAGTGTGACTGCTGTTGGTCTCAGTGATATTACAGTAATTTGGAACCCATATGTTTTCCTTCCAGTACATACAGGACAGAATACTTTCAGGTGCCAAATTCTAGTAAACAGAAATGTGAAAGAAAAAACTATGTAAAAAAGGAATGTATTCCTTTAATTTTATTATTATTTAAATACTTTATCACAATAATAATTAAATAATTTTAGCTGACCATTCTCTGCATCAGGAATATGGGGCACATGTGTTCATAATGTGAAAAATAGATACTCTTTTGCATCTTCAATTTTTCTTTTTCTAAACATTTAAGGTCATTCAGTTACATTTGATGCAAATAAGTTTCAGAAAACATCTTAAATAGAAATCTAAATGTTTAATCTAAATACTAAATTTAAATATGAATTGTAGTTGTTGGAAAAGAAAAGTGTAAAGGGAAAGATTTTAAGAAAGAGTTTATTCATATGCAAAGGAAGTTATAGCAAGAATATTTGTGGGTTGTTTGTAAGGACTTTTTTTTTTTTTTTTTTTTTTTTTTAATTCTCGGATCCTAAATTTAATCCGGATCATCTCCAAATTCTAATCGAATCTTCCTTGTACAAAGCCCCACCTCTAATAGGAATTTAATGTTAATCCACCTAGCTTTTTTTTATTTTTTATTTTTATTTTTTTTTGCATAATCCTGATAAGAAACAAGCACACAAACTATAGGTAAAACATAACCCTCATGGCAGACGAAATTAATGCTTAAATTTCGATTGAACATTTATAATGAACAATTACCCTTACCATTTATTTATTTAATTTTATTTTTATATACTGTATTAATCCCACAAGGGAAATTATTGCCTCTGTATTTAACCCATCCAAAGTGAGCACACACACACACACACACACACACACACACACACACACACACACACACATTAACAGTGAGCACACACACACACACACACACACACACATTAACAGTGAGCACACACACACTCGGAGCAATGTTTGGCTGCTACACACATCGGGGCGCCCGGAGAGCAGTTGGGGGTTCGGTGCTCAAGGGCACTTCAGCCATGAATGTGGAGGAAGGGAAGGTGCAGCTCACTCCCCCACCGCCACACGTTTTTCCTGCTTGTTTGGGAATCGAACCAGCAACCCGTCTCTAACCATCAGGCTACGGCGGCCCCCAAAAACAGGGACTTGAACCTTGGACCCTCAGATTAAAAGTCTGATGCTCTACCGACTGAGCTATGTGGGCCCATTTAAATTTATATTGAAAAAAGGAAAGATAATCACTTAGCAAGAGATAGCAGAGGTTATGTAAATTGGGAATCTCTAATTGAGTGTGGTGGTTTTTTTAATTTATTTATTTATTTTTTGTCTGCATACAATTGTATTTCTCTTCCTTATATATTGAGGATACACCAAAAAATCTATAAAAAAATGAGAGGAAATGTAACATTTTAAAAGTTTCAAAATTTTATTAAAAAATACAAATAAAAGGGAGTTTTCAACTTTCTATATTTGGCATCGAGATAATTCAGTTGTAACCAATCAACCTAACAGCATGTTTTTGGGAGGTGGAAGAAAATTTTGTAAAATTTCACATGGACAGAGAACGAAGTAGTGACTAAACAGAGTTCGGAATTTAACCCCGGATTCTGAAGTTTAACCTTAAAATCTGAAGTTTTTAAGTTGTGAGGCACCAATATTTCTTGCTGTGTTACCGTTGTACCACTTAACCAATTATTGTGATTATTACTGAAATTGAAACGTATAATAAAACCCTTTCAGGACAAATAACTTACCTTGATATGTTTGAAGGTGAGGTCGACAACCGGTTCACTGAGGTTCGTAGTATCGGTTTTTAGAAATGTTGCTGACACCACTGAGGATATAATAGTTTTCTCTGTGTCTGTAAATGTGCTGAAACTAGGATTTAGGATGTCTGCCATGTTGGTGTAGCTTATCAGTGCCACAGCAACTGGTTCTGAAAAAGATATTTATGAATGAGTTAAATTGGTTAAGTTTTTAAGGTAAACTCTATTTGTAAATCCTTTGTTATTGCAAAAGGGCGTTTCCATCCATTTATTGTTTATACTTATATTTATCTGTCGGAGCCAATCACCGTGAGTAACTTGGAAAGGTGAAAATCAATGTCGCAGGATTTTAAGCCCTTATAACTTTGAAATGTGTGTTGATAGACATGCCGTTACTATGGAACACTAATAGGAAATCATATTTGGATTTTAAGGGACCATAAAAGGTCGAACCCTAGCTATCTTGTAAATCAAAAAAACTTGAAAAACTTGTAAAACTTCAAAAGAAAGTGTATTTTTTTTCTGGTAATTTGGTCACGTCCACGTACTATAGAACATATGATAAGATATACAGATGGCATTTAACACCAGTAGTCATAAAGGGCCTATTTGCTTCATGGCAGAGGTACCAGAATGCCCCTTGAGGTATTGTCGCCAAGGAGGTAATGTTTTAGCTAGGTTTGCATGTGTGCTTGTTAGCAGAATTACGCAAGTTATGCACAGATTTTCCTGAAATTTGAAACAGGGGTGGGGTTTTAGACCAAGATCAAGTTATTCATCCATATGCACGATAGCGCAGGGCAGCACAGTGGTGCAGTGGTTAGCACGTCCACCTCACACCAAGAAGGTCCTGGGTTCAATGTTCTCCCCGTGCTTGCGTGGGTTTCCTCCGGGTACTCCGGTTTTCTCCCGCAGTACAAAAACATGCACAGTAGGCTAATTGGCTGTTCCAAATCACCCCTAGGTGTGAGTGTGAGTGTGAGTGGTTGTGTGAGTGTTGCCCTTGCAATGGTCTGGTGAGCTGTTCAGGGTGTACCGCGCCCTCGCCCAGAGTCGGCTGAGATGGGCGCCAGCCTCCCTGTGACCCTAATTTCCTAATTAGGATTAAACAGCTTAGAAAATGAATGAATGATTAAATGAGAGAGGACGTGTTTTTTTGGAGGTGTGGTATTAGCAGCAGGCCGGCAGAAATTATTTATTCATTTATTTATTTTTAAAGCTCGGTGGAGGTTTGCACTCTCTGGGTGCTCTTATTTCATTTTACTATGTTCCTACTGAGATAGTTAAAGGGAAGGGGTGGGGTGGCTCACAGAGATGAGAGAGGAGAAATCACTGACATCATCATTAAAGAGCAACATTTACCCTGACGCATTATTTACAATATCAATGTTACTACACCTGTGTTCTCTGAGATCTCACTGACGTCTATATGCATCGATGCATTACTAGTGATGAGTCGGGGGAGTTCACCTAAGAAGGATTCAGATCCAACCATAAAAATGTGAGCCTCTAGAAAGAAAGAAATCAAGTTTCGGTAACATGAGATGAATCAACATTAATGTGAATGTATGAAAAGAACCAAGCAGATGCTTCAGATGCAAATCTTTAATGATTTAAGAGCAGTTTCTTTACCTACAGATTGGAGACATATACTGGAATTGTAGCTTTCTGTTTTGTTCACCAGCGCAGACACCAAATTCTCGGTGATCCTCATTACAGTATTTCCATAGTATTCATTCTCATAGTGATTCGTCACATTGGCTGTGAGATTCATTATTGTGGTCAAATACCTTTCCACAGTCTAACCAACAGACGGAGAGATTTCCATTAGCACACAGTCTGTTATTAAACGGATCATTCACTAACCAGGCATATTAAATAAATATAAAACACAACGTTATCTCCTGGAAATACACTTCTTACGAATTGGTGCTGTACTGGCAAATTATCGCTCACGCATAAGATCGTTCCGCCGGATACGCAGTTCTGTTATTGTTATCATTATTGTACACAGATAAAGAACCAAAACAAGATGTAGAACCGGTGAATAAGAGACACTAAGCCCGTGAGCTGGGGTGGTTTCACCAGGAAACCTTTATATCCATCCAGAATGAACTGATAATGGAAGATCAAACACATCAGGTGAAAAGACACCTTTAATATATTCGCAATCAGGACGTCAAGCACCAAAACATCACTCACCTCCTGCGGCAACTCCTGAGCTATGTTATTCTGAATCTGGTTCAGGAAGTCCGTGACACACTCTTTAGTTTTCACCTAGAAAGAAAAGTTGAAGAGATGCTGTACAGCAAAGATGCCTTCAAAAATAATCACGTTAAATGCCTCTAAAAAGCCTATAAAGATAATATAAATATGAACTTAGGCGGCACGGTGGTGTAGTGGTTAGCACGTCCGCCTCACAGCAAGAAGGTCCTGGGTTCGATTCCCAGCTCGGGGCGTTTCTGTGAGGAGTTTGCATGTTCTCCCTGTGCTTGTGTGGGTTTCCTCCAGGTACTCCAGTTTCCTCCCACACTCCAAAAACATGCACAGTAGACTAATTGGCTGTTCCGAATCACCCCTAGGTGTGAGTGCGAATGGTTGTGTGACTGATGGCCCTGCGATGGCCTGGCGAACTGTCCAGGGTGTACCCCGCCCTCACCCAGAGTCGGCTGAGATGGGCGCCAGCCTCCCCACGACCCTAATTAGGAATAAGTGGTTCAGAAAATGAATGAATATAAAATATATTAAACAGTAAAAAGTCTTTTTTTTGTGTGTGAGGAACTTTTGCTTTTAAGAATAAATATTAGTTAATGGTGCAGTTTGTGCAGATTTATTTATTCATTCATTTTCTAAGCCGCTTAATCTTAATTAGTGTCACGGGGAGGCTGACGCACATCTCAGCCGCCTCTGAGCGAAGGTGAGGTACACCCTGAACCGGTCGCCAGGCCATTGCAGGGCAACACACACAACCTTTCACACTCACACCTAGGGGCGATTTGGAACAGCCTGTCAGCCTAATGTGCATGCTTTTGGAGTGTGGGAGGAAACCGGAGTACCCAGAGGAAACCCACACAAACACGAGGAGAACATGCAAACTCCACACAGAAACGCCATGAGCCCGGGAATCGAACCCAGGACCTCCTTGCTGTGAGGGGGACATGCTAACTTCTGCGCCACCGTGCAGCCGAGACTAAAATTGGAAAGCTGTACTGAGTACCTTATGCCCCTCACTTGAGTAGAACACATCGGAAAGTCTAAACAGACAGCAACCTGAGAGAACGATTTTAAAGACTGAACCTGGGAGCAGTGAGGTGACATCACTTCCTGTGTACCGCTGTGTGGTCTGTTCTTTGTGTGCACATTACACAGTAAAGTTCTATACAGAACTCTTACCCTGCATGGCTCAGTCTGACTGATGAGAGCCAGTGTAGTCAGGCTTTTACAAGAACACACACTGTGAGTCCTGTTGGTGTGGGTGAGTTTACACGTGTCCCAGGCCTCTGTTTCCCAGTCCATACACGACAGGAAGGCCTCTGGGTCCACAGTCTAGCCAATGGACAAGAAAGAAATAAAGAGGTTAGAAGAAGAACAAGAAGAACAAGAAGAAGAGATTATATTTTTAAAAATTGTAAGCATTAAAACCAACAGTTTATTCAATCAATCTATCAATAAATAAATAAATAAATAACCGTTATGTGTTTGAGGGTGAAATTGACTGGTTCAGTGAGGTGTGTACTCAGTGAGGGTCTGAGACATATTGCAGACACCACTGTGGACATCATGGTGGTACTGGCTATGCTGGTAACTTTAGAGAAGAAGTCAGGTTTAAGGATGTCCATCATATTTTTGTAACTCAACAAGGCCACTGCAGCTGGTCCTAAAAATCAAAATAACCTGAGATGAAATATTTTTATGCCCCACCCACTGTTTTCACCCCATCTGTCTGTGTGTGTGTGTGTGTGTGTGTGTGTGTGTGTGTGTGTGTGTGTGTGTGTGTGTGTGTGTACGGGCATTCCATCTTCTGAATCCCTCAGTGAACTTTGACAAAATTCTCAACACTATTTAATTCCCATAAAGTGGATTTCATTTTATTTAAATGTTTGTAATAGTTGCCCTGACTTCTGTTATGTCGAGGATTATGTTATGGCAGCATCTGTCTGTCTGTCTATCTGTCCGACCATCCCGAAATATTACTCCCCCTACCGTTTTCACTGAATTCCTTTAAACTTAGCAGACATGTTGGACGCTTGATAGAGAGATTTGCATATTATAATAACAGTGATTGGCTAATATTGAACAACGTGATGTAACCATGTAATAAATGGATTCACACTCCTGAATAAAGGCTTTCATCACACAGAGACTCCCTTTGGAAAAAAGTGAGAGTAAAAGCAGTTAACAGTCATGCAAAGAAAAGAAAATGCTATCTTCTGAATTAAAATCTAAAGAGGTCAGTGGCACGGTGGCGCGGTGGTTAGCATGTCCACCTCACAGCAAGAAGGTCCTGAGTTTGATTCCCTGTGTGGAGTTTGTATGTTCTCCCCGTGCTTGCGTGGGTTTCCTCTGGGAACTCCGGTTTCCTCCCACAGCCCAAAAACATGCACAGTAGGCTGATTGGCTGTTCCAAATCGCCCCTAGGTGTGAGAGTGAGTGTGAACGGTTGTGTGTGTACTAATAAGGATTAAGCGGCTTAGAAAACGAATGAACGAATGAGAACTATCAGTACTATGATCTCATCCTAGGAAGAGCTTCTTCGGCGGAGGATATCGTGCTCACTCGTCCACTTGTTCAGTTGTTTTGTTGTGCATTTTTTATTTTCAAGGATGTATTATTCCCCTTTTTATCCATTTAAATATCCCTATACACATTACCCAAAAATTTACACATTTTCCTTCTTTTCCCTTTTTTTTCAATAACCGTGGAGAGGTGTAAAGGTCAGTACTGCACCTATATCATTATTCTTCATTAACCATTCTATCAGATTGATATCCATGACGACATGACTTGAACTGAGCTGCATGATTTCCTTTTGCTTAACAGTGGATGCCCTCATGACAAACACGACATCTGGAAAGATAGAAATCAGAGAACTTATATTTCTTTAAAAAAAATAGAGATCATTGCTTGATGGTTTTGATAACAGCAGAGATATTGGCTCTAACACTTAATTCCATTTAACACTGTGAGAATGTTCAGCTTCTGACATTTTGGTTCATATGGGGTATTGCTGGGCATGGTGGAGGTTTGCACTCTCCGAGTGCTCTTGTTTCTATCTTTAATCACGAGAACGATCATTTAATTTAAGACCAATATTTATGAATTTCAGGTTCAGACTGTTTTCTCTGCTCAGGTGTAAATTTGTTCTGCATCTGTTTAAACTGTTTGTCTGGACTCAGACATTTTTACTCAATCTTTCTCCTTGCACTCAGAATGCTTTTGTATGCTTATGAAGCTTCTCCTTTCAGATGTTAAAATTGGCTGGTTTGCTGTTATGCATTGTGATGCTGATTGGCTGTTATGTATCGAAATGCTAAATAGCTACTCGCTCTTTGGCAGGAACTTCATGTGACATCCAGGTGTGTGTTCTAAGATAAGTTTTTTGTTTGTTTGTTTGTTTGTTTGTTTGGGTTTTTTTTTTTTACTAAAACATCCAAATGACAGCAAATGTAAATAATTTAGAGAGTATTTTTAGCAATGCTTTCACAGATTTATTTCCAGACAATGTGGTTTAAACTTTTAAAACATTGACAGAATAATTAGGTAATTATAAATGCAAAATAAACACAGCCCACAATAATCTAAGTATAAATACCACTCATGAAGTTATATCATAAAGTAGAAATGCATGTGCATGGTAATAAACTTTACATACCTAAATTTGTGAGGAAGAAGTTGATGTTGCTTTCCTTTTGTGATTCATTCACCAGTTTATTCAACAGTAGTTTATTTGTTTCCAAAACACTCCGTCCGTAATTGTTCACATACTTCATTGTTTGATTCATATACTTTTCGACCATCTAGCAGGAATAATAACAATAATTCCATAATCCAGCCTCATGACAATCTGGTTAATTAAGTAATTGATTGCATATTCACAATAAAGAAATAAAAGTAAATATGACTCACCTCTTGTGGGAGTAATTCTTTGTGTATTTTTTCCTGAACGAAATCCAGGAAGTCCATTGCTTTCTCTGCTGTGTCATTATCCTACAACACATTTCCAACAGAAAAATTTCATTACCACTCGTTTGGAAAAGCACCAACAAATAATAAATGCACACACAAAAATATGATTCATGATTATTTACCAATATCACAAAAAGGAAAGAAAATAACGAAACATTTATAAGAATTAAAAAGTGAAATAAAGAAGATTTCTTCATAATCAGGGGATCATCAAGACCCATTCAAGCATACCTGGGAAATTTCAGCCAATGTTGAAGAGAACATTAAATTCACACCTGTACAGAAATAATGTTTTATGTTATATTTTTATCAAATTTGTCTGAATCATCAGAATCAGAATACTTTATTGATCCCGGAGGAAATTGTGTGTTGAAGTCATGCCCTAAAAATTACTGATGATTTGTACAAGTGCAACATGGTTTATTCAAATAAATTCTAAGAACAAAAAGAAGTGTTTATTAAAATAAAAACGTTTAATACACATTTTTGATTCTTACTTGAACTTAAAATGCATCATAATTTAAAAACCTTTAAAATAGTACTAAAATGTCTCTTCCTCTCTGATGAATGTATATAACAAATCAACAGAATGGGATTTATTAATCATCCAGTCAAGTTCATCAATATACAACAAGAATGAGCCGTCGTCTCAATTGTTCATCATCACGAGTTTCATTGTAATCAGCGCTATATCGCTTCTGGAGACAAACGATCCATCGGGCTACAGTGTGGTACAATAGGGATGAGTGTCAGATTCCAGTCTTCACTTCATTCGAATGCAGCAGGGACTTTATCTTGGGTAAGATGACTAGCATATTAAAACTAGACAAGGACTCATTAGAAACAACACATTTAAACTGAAAAACAAATACAAGTCATGCAATAAAACCTCCTTTAAAACTTTTAGAGATTTGTGAGTGAATACTTACTACTACTACTATAACTACTACTACTACTACTATTACTACTACTACTATTACTACTACTACTATTACTACTACTACTATCACTACTATTACTACTACTACTACTACTATTACTACTAGTACTTCTACTACTATTACTATTACTACTACTACTACTACTACTATTACTACTACTATTACCACTAATACTACTACTATTACTAATACTACTATTACTACTACTACTATTACTACTATTACTACTAGTACTACTACTATTACTACTACTACTATTACTACTACTACTATCACTACTATTACTACTACTACTATTAATACTACTACTACTACTATTACTATTACTACTACTACTACTATTACTACTAATACTACTACTATTACTACTACTACTATTACTACTACTACTATTACTACTACTACTATCACTACTATTACTACTACTA
>JBCNYH010052050.1:0-11544 GCA_039654325.1 Tandanus tandanus | reverse complement strand
GAGTGAATGAGTGTGTGAATGAGTGAGTGAGTGAATGAATGTGTGGATGAGTGAGTGAATGAGTGTGTGGATGAGTGAGTGAATAAGTGAGTGAATGCGTGTGTGGATGAGTGAGTGAATGAGTAAATGAATGAGTGAGTGAATGAATGTGTGGATGAGTGAGTGAATGATTGTGCAAACGAGTGTGTGAATGAATGAATGTGTGGATGAGTGAGTGAATGATTGTGTGAATGAGTGTGTGAATTTGTGTGGATGAATGAGTGAGTGAATAAGTGAGTGAATGCGTGTGTGGATGAGTGTGTGAATGAGGAAATGAATGAGTGAGTGAATGAATGTGTGGATGAGTGAGTGAATAATTGTGAATGAGTGAGTAAATGAGTGTGTGAATGGGTAAGTGAATGAGCATGTGAATGGGTGAGTGGAGAAGTTGAAGTGCGAAGTTCAGCAATGTGTGTGTGTGTGTGTGTGGAGAAGCTGGTAGTAAGGTGTGAGGAGGAGTGTGTCATGTCCAAGTGTGGAGGGTTGGAGCGAGAGTTCGTGAGGATAAATGGTGACAGCCCACTGATTAAATCATGATTCGGCTGACTCATTTTTGGGAAAGAGGCAGCTAGAAGTTTCCAGATGATGTTACTGTATATTTGCATATGCACTGTATATTTGTATTTGCATATTTACTGAATCATCATGCTCGTTTGCATATCAAAATATGTTAAGAAAGATTTAAAAAATAATAATAATGAAATAAAGAAATTGTCTTTAATCAGTGCATCACAAATGGTTTAGAAAATTATGAAACAGTTTCTATAAACTGGTTCCGCCCATGGTCCCACATCCTGCTCTTTAGAGTTCTCTCAAGTTCTCTCGGTCCTATTTTCATATAAATAAAATACTAACACATAACACTGAAAAAAAAATCCCTGACCAACAGCTGGTGCAATGCTAACCTCAATCATGGCACTAAAACGGGACACATTTATTAGTACTGTGTGTGAACTCAAACACACTCGACCAAACTGATGAGGTGTAAACCTGTTTAAATCGGAATGCCACGGCATGGCATGGAGTTCACTTTGAAACAGCCTCGTAGTGGAATGTGTTCACCTGGTCCCTTTAGTGTCAGTCCAGTGGATTACAGGCTGACGTGTAAAAGCTTTGGAAAAGAAATCAAGCCTAAAAACCCGATCCAGGAGTGAAAGTATTAAAGCAGCAGGTTTTAGCGTGTGCTGTTGTATAACCCGAGATTCTTCAGTTCAATCATGGTTTTCAAAATGCCCTCGTTGACTTCCCCTCATGACTCAGACGTGTTTTGAAAAACAGCATTTTCATTTCACAGCCAACACAAAGGCGTTAAAGTCAAGTGTATGGAATTTCTTTTTGCTTTTTCATACTCCCAAATTCTTGGATTTTGGACAATGGCTTATTTTTTTTGTCAGTAATTTAAAATCGATTTGCTGCTGTTCCTTGAATTGCTGAAGAAACAGCAAGTTCGAGTACGCTAGCCTCATGGTCCGTTTTTGAATGTGGAAACAGTCCTGTTAGATATTAGCATGCTGTCAGAGTGCCTCCAAAATTCTGTTAAGAAAAAAGTTGTTAAGTTGTACATTTGCATGGAAATTGTGTTTGACTAAAGGCTCAAACTCCATTCACCATTTCTGATTAGCTCGTGTGGTAACTAGCTGATGTGTTGATTAGCTCACCTGAGAATTATTTAAAAAAATAGAAAGAAATTGGCACCTAAAAGGTAGATACATCATGAGCATTAAATATCCCTTATGTTAACTAGCAGAGCTAATTCTACACACGCAGACATGGAGGCATCCATGAGGTTCCCACTTTAACAGAGATCCAAAATGACATGATTGTAAGCTCAGCTGAAATTAGCTAGCAAGATAAAATTCAGGAGTCTTAAATTTTTCGCAGTTTATGTGTTTTTCTTCACCATGCAACAAGCAAATCTATTATAGCCATGGATATCGAAGCCACTACCCAGCCTGCACTTGTATGTGGGACCCATGTGAGTAGTAAGTGGGCTGAAAATTGGGACCCATATGGGACTGTCCATGGGTTCCATAGTGGCCCCATGTGTGTTATGTTTAGGCTACCAGCTACCAGCTACCAGCAGACTGATACTAAAACAACCTGCTAAAATGTGCTAGAATGCAGGAACTGGCATCCAGCTAGATCATCACAGGGCAACACATACACACAACCATTCACACTCACACCTAGGGGCAATTTGTAACAGCCAATGAGCCTAATGTGCATGTCTTTGGACTGTGGAAGGAAACCGAAGTACCCGGAGAAAACCCACGTAAGCATGGGGAGAACATTCAAACTCCACACAGAAACGCTAGGACCTTCATGCTGTATGGCGGACGTGCTAACCACTATGCCACCGTGCTGCCTGGAAATGGCATTATAAACATTTCTGGGGGAACACCTCCAGATCACTCACCACATCACTAATGCTTCCGACATCCATGATTACAGCTTATATTTTGCAGTGATTTACATTTTTAAAGCTGTTTGCACAGAACCAGGACTGCAGTCCTTGGCCTTGGATAGATAAGTCCGGAAAAGTTAAACAGTAGGTCTCCATGTTTAACTCTTGCAGTTTTTATTCTGGTCTATTGGGAAAGTCGTCCAACTCCACTACTCTGCATATATCAGACTAGGGTGGAAATCTTTTGAATGATTTCTGATTGAGGATAATTACTTCCAAATGTGAAGCACTGTACACTTTTTCTGAAGAATATTATGGCCACAGCTCAGGTCAAGTAACGCACACGTTCAGATCCAGGACCAAAAGCCAAGTATGCCATGAATGTACAAAAGGGGTCCAACACTTGCTGAATCTAATCATCGTACCTCCACAGGGGGACGAACGTGTTATTGACTTTCTGATTTTTTTCTTTGGCTGAATTCCTGTGTTGAGGAGTGTGATCTCGTGTGCTGATTCGCTGATTAAACTCCCGCTCAGCCGGTCAGCTTCTACCTGCCCTTTCAGAGCAAAGTGACAAGGTTCAAACCTCCAAATGAGCTACTGCACTCAGTGAGCATGCTTCTCCTTTAAGGCTGAGCAGCAGGAAACGTCGAACTGGAATGTCGATGGAGAAAACCCGGATTGGAAAGGTGGAGATCGTGTTGCTTTAATTCACCAACCGTGCAGGAGGTAGTGTTGGAATGCTTCATGTTAACCAAGGAAAGGTAGTGCAAGAGCTTTAATGCGTGCTTTAATGACCCCCCCATGACACCTCTTTGTTTAGTTTTCTCTTTTGAAAGGTCTTCCGCTCCTTAATGGTCTTGTTATTGGATTTATAATAAAGTGTCTTGTTACGCAGCCCTTCCGCAACATTAAAAGTGCCTATAAATGGGTAAAGCATGGCATGTTGTTCTTTACTTAATAAGAAAATGTAATAATTAGCAGTGGAATGAGAGAAACAGGACCCTCCAGGACATGATGTTATTGGAAAATAAACAACTTCACAGTGATAACAGTGACTTATCTTCACATGGGGCCACATCACACTATGGTGCCATTAATTATTTTCTAGAACAAAATGTGGCCAAGTGTTTAACTGCTTACGTAACTCTGTGTACTGCGCTTCAATTTTACTCCAGTGTTGACTTTTATTTCCAATGTGACTTCTTGAATGCTTCTTTCACAAGTACCCTTATGTCATAAGTTTTTTTTTCGGGGCCATGACAGAAGAGACAGACGTGAGTTTGGGTGAGGTGGATTTGAAAGTTCCAGACTGTTGCACGACAAAAATATTCCTGTCATAGTTGATATACAAACACTATACATTACGTAACATACATTGGCTTAACTCAACACGGTTGTAAAAATCTCCTGCGTTTACTATCTCACTCACTCATTTTGCTGAACCGCTTAATCCTATAGGGTCACGCAGAGGATCTCAGCTGGCACTGGGCAAAGTTGAGTACACCCTGAACAGCTCACCAGTCTATCGCAGGGCAACACACACACACACACGACCATTCACATGCACACCTAGGGGCAATTTGGAATCTGCCAATTAGCCTAATGTACATGTCTTTGGACTGGGGGAGGAGTACCTGGAGGAAACACATGCAAGCATAGCCATGCATTTAACATAGGGCAATCATAGGTCTACTGTAAGAAAACCGTATGATTCTGAGCACATCAAATTACCCAAAGGGCATATGAAATTCACATATCTATCCATAGAGGACCTGACGTCGACAAGTACCAAGAAAATGGAAAAAATTTAGTTCAAAACCTAACGGCAAGGGTCTACAACAGCATTTCCTGTCTCACAGCACAAAAGTTTTTTATGTCCTAGGAGTTTGCTGAGTTTTCTGTTGTATACCTGTTGTGTGACGTATGTGGCACGGGCTTAAGGAACAAACCATGACAAGATTTAACTGAAGTGCATCAGCATAGAGCTTTATGCTCATCTCCCAGATCGATATCCTGATGTTGCCTAGCGCTAGCATGAGCTGAGGACCTCTGTGGAAATGAGTCTTCACCAGATAAGCGGACACCAGAGGAGACAGGATGAGGGGCTAATGCGATTTTTTTGCACTGCAGCAGTTTGCACAGGTCTACACCAATCATGCTTCACATCCACCTTTGGGTCCAAGTCCTTACGCTACAGAAATATAGCATTTTAATCCTTGCTGTCACTCCTGCATCATCTTTGCGTGGAATCCAGCACGTTCGTAGAAATGGAAGGTGCTCTGCTATTGCGAACTTGAGGTTATACATCAGGATCTCAGTCAGATTTTCCAGCTTGTGTGTGTTTTTCATTGTTGGCATTGCTTTTAAATAAAGCAGACCCTTGTAAAGGAAGCCAATCAATTCTAAGCATTGTCAGAGCAACAAAGGTCAAGGCTGAGCTCAGCCTGCAGGGGACCAAGGACACTATTCAGACTGATGTGGGTTTGTGTTAATCAATAGTATTGCTACTGGCTGATAGAGTAGACATATTTCTGTGCAGAGAGAAAGAAATGTGAAAGACTGCTTGGTTTACTCTGTGGAGAGGTGTGTGTGTGTGTGTGTGTGTGTGTGTGTGTGTGTGTGTGTGTGTGTGTATGCTGTGCTTTTAAAACATGGGGGTTCATTTTAAGCCAAGAGGAAATAAATGCAGCTTTGGACGTGTGTGTGTGTGTGTGTGTGTTTACGTGCTTGTGTTTGTGTGTGTTTTGATTAGAGTTATATAAAAATGATATGCATGAACAAAAAGAAAAGAGGGACAAAATAAACAAAAAAAATGTATGGACTGATGGACAAGAAAGACTGATGGAAGGGTGAAGGATAGGAAACACAGAGAGATGGACAAGACAGATAGACAGACACTCAGACAGGACACTCAGACAGGAAAGCCAGAACAACAGTGCAAACAAAAAGGACAATGTAGGGTCGTGTGTCACCTGTTGTTAGCACGTTTGCCTCACAGCAAGAAAATCTTGTGTTTGAGTCCTGAGCTCAGCTCGGGCATTTCTGTGTGGAGTTTGCATGTTATCCCCATGCTTGTGTGGGTTTCCTCCGGGTACTCCAGTCTCCACTCACAGTCCAAAGACATGCACATTTTCTAATTGTCTGTTCCAGATTGGCCCTAGGTGTGAGTGTAAGTGGTTGTGTGTGCGCTGCCCTGCGATGGATTGGCCGTTCGGGGTGTACGCCACCTTCAGCCAGAGTTGGCTGAGATAGACTCCAGCCTCACTGTGACCCTAATAAAAGATAAAGTGGTTTAGCAAAACAAAGGTATGAATGAAGTTGATTTTATTTGTTAATATACATCTATTCCTGTGTTTCAGACTTACAACACATTCCAAAACCAGGGACATGGGTAATTTAGGTCTAGTAATGAGGTAAAACAATTCAATATTGATGTGATCTGAAACAGGTGATGTCATCAGGTGATTATAGCCATGATTTGTAAAAAAAAAAAATAAAATACCCGAATCCAGAAAGGCCTAGTCTTTGAGGAGCAATGATGAGAGGAGGATCTTTCAGTCTGTCAACAAACACATGAGATAATGATTGAAATGTTCAAAAATGTTCCTCAAGGAAAGGTAGGAAGGAATTGGGATAGTTGTCCCTTTACAATTCAAGGAGTCTTAAGGAATTTCAGGCCACAAAAGGCAAGGTCACAAACCTAAGCTGAACACCGATGATCTTCAATCCCTCAGAAAACATCAAGAACCATCATTCATCTATAGCTAATGTAACCACCTGGGCTCAGGATTGGGATGCATGCTGGGTAAAACTTTATTAGGTAAAACAGGTGCTTCATGCATCTGGAAGGCTTCTGGATCTTTTTTGGATTAAATAAATACCATGTGCTTCACACCAAAGTCATCAAAGAGCCATCCAGACTATTACCAGGAACAGGCATAAAAGCCAGAGTGTGTCATGTAAGGGGGTTGTTGTATGTAAATATGGGCGCATTCACTCATTCCTTCATTTGCTTAATCCTACATGGGTTGTGGAGAGGGTGGAGCTTATCTTAGCCAACACTGGGTAAAGACAGGGTACACTCTGAACAGCTCACCATAGCGTTGTTTGGCTAACATGCAAACAACCATTTACACTCACACCTAGGAGCAATTTGGAACAGCCAGTTAGCCTAATGTGCATGTCTATGGACTGTGGGAGCAAACCGGAAACATGCAAACTCCACAGAGAAACCCAGGACCTTCTTGCTATGAGGCAGACATGCTAACAACTATGCCACTGTGCCCCCTCTTAGGATTCAACTCTAATAACCGTGAAATTGGTGTGTGGAATTGCTTGACATGCCAGGCATTAAATAAGAGATAGTGTGTGTCTGTGCATGCGAGCGTTTATTTTATTTTTTTCCATCAATATGAAAATTTTCCTTCAGACCTTTCCTATTAATAAAAAGCTTTCAAATTATCACCGTTAGGAGCATTCTGAAAAGTTGACTATTCAAAACTACACAGACTTCACCTTTACACATGCTTGAGCTGTTTATTACAGAGAGGTAGCAAACTATCACCTTAAAGGGTACCTGTGGTGAATTTGTATTAACTAGCTCTCTAAAACCATCCCGTATGACATCAGCGATTCTGTCAGGCGATGTCAGTCCTTGCCCCTTGTCAAGTACATGCGAGTGCTGCCACACTACTTTTACTACTAGGCATGTGCAGCGACACGATGCCTTCTTCATTGGCTGTTCCAGCCCTGGCAGTGACGCGAATTCGTTGTTTTGTCTTGTTGGCTGAGCTGTGTGCATCAGACACCAGTCTAAGATGACACATTATTGTCCAGTGCTGAGCTGTGTCTCCAGGAAAATGGCAGAGTGCAAAGCGCATGGCTGCACCAACAACAAGCGCATAAATCACGAAAACAAAACATAACACCGGCACAGGCTAAACTCTGGAAACGTTTTCTTTAGGACGCAATTCAGTGGTCTGTGAAGAGCACTTCAACCCAACCTGCTATCAGCGTGACCTCCAGGCAGAACTACTTGACACGAAGCCCAAGCTTTTACGTCTAAAACCGGATGCAGTTCCTACGGAATTCTTTCATAAAACGTCACAGGATAAAATTACCCAGTTCTGTTCTTTTTATGGTCATTTATATTAAAATAAGCTCTGTATCGCTTCAACGTATTACATTACACACAAATTATGCTGTAATGATGACCAATACTGCTACTCTTTAAATGATGCTAGTTATTTAGTTGACTAGCATAAGATTACATAGCTACAACATTACCCAGACATATATGAAGCTATCCATCACGCTAACAGAAGATTCAGGGCACGGAAACCTCCCCTGTCCTCTGAGGCCCTTTCGAAAGCCACATCCTCTGTTCACACGCATGAGCTCTGCTCTGACTGCTGGTCTGTGCATGGTAGGGTCACACGCAAGTTTCACTGTAACATCTGATTGAACATTTCCCAGAGGACTGTGAGGCAGTGACTGGTTGGCATTTTTACAGGATTACAGTGTCCACAGATTACTAATTTTTTGGACCTTTTTCAAATCTCATAAGTTATTGATTGCTGTCTTGCTGTAAAGACCATATCGACCAATATAACAGTTTGTGTATACTGCTATAATGTTACCAACCCCAGCTTTAAGGATATGTAGCTAATTGCTTTTCTAGCTAATCTCATGCAGATTAACTCAACAAAAACAAGTAACTTTATACAAATGTGTGTTGCTTTAATTACCAGTAATAAAAGCTAAAAGCTATCATTTTGAATTAATAGGAGAACAGATAGTGCCATATACAGTATGTTATATTGCAGTTTTATTAGTTTCCTGCCACAATCAGTCATAATCATTACTGTCTTCAGAAGACGTTTGAGAGAGAAAACTCCTGTGAGCTGTAAACGTGGACACATTGAGAGCTTCTCATTGATAGTGTTATATTTGATTAATGGTTATTGCTGGTCGGTTGCTCCTAAAGGTGCTCAAAGCAATGCTGGTTCTCTGTTTGAGCCTATGTGTGTGTGTGTGTGTGTGTGTGTGTGTGTGTGTGTGTGTGTGTAAGGGCTGTGATGTTTGGCCGACTAGCTATAAAGCATTGGTAATTTAATAGAAAGCACTAATTTATTGGTGTTGGGTTGTTCTAAAGGTGATTAAAACAACACTGGTTGTCGGACCATACGGTGTGTGTTTGAAAATGTGTTTGTCCAGGCATTGGGGGCTGTGCTGTGTGGTCGACAGAAACACTCGTAATTTAATACAGGAGAGAAATGAGTCCCTTTGGACAGACTGGAGCTGAACATTATCTAGATCTCTTCCTGTCTCCGGTGCAAAAAGTAAAGGGTCAAAGCGAATTCAACCAATACTTTATTGACATATTAAATATATTTTATTACCGTTAGGGGTGGATTATTTTAATAGATTCATTGGAGAATAATTAAATGCAGAAAATACATTCATTCATTCATTTTCTGAACCACTTAATCCTAATTAGGGTCATGGGGAGGCAGGCACCCATCTCAGCCGACTCTGGGCGAGGGCAGAGTCCACCCTGGACAGCCGAATATTACAAAAGTAATAAAGAAACTAGTACTAAATGATATGTTCTTAACAGACACTACACTAAACTTCAAATTACTCATTAAACCACGTCACTTAATCCCAATCTCTCATAGAATAAAACACTTAATCCCAAACTCCTTTTGACTAAAATATCATATATTAAATAATATTTTTTTTAAACATAAGATATCAATGAATCTGATTTCACACAATCCCACTCTGTCTTTGAATAAGGCAGTTCCTTAATCCTAAATCAATTAATTTAACCCCAAATTACCAAAAGCACTAATGTGGACTGGAAAGGTCATAGGGTGACCATGATGCAATGGTCGAATTTTCTCAAGTGTGGTTTATTTTTCAACATAGTTTCCCCTGCATCGGTGTTGCAATGCTTGGATCCCCTTGGTATAGCTTTCATCCTGATTGTCAAAAGAGTCACTCCCTCTTAGTGAACCTATGAACTTTTCAGCCCACGCTCGTAATGCTTTTCACTTAACCCCAGGTTACCTTAAAGTACTCTTCACTTAACCATAAATTGCCTCAATGTAATGATCTTCAATTTACCCCAAATTACCTCAAAGTAATGATTTTCACTTAACCCCAAATTACCTCAGAGTGATGCCCTTTACTTAACCTCAAATTAGGTCAAAATAATGCACTTCAATTAACCCCTCTTCACCTCAGAGTAATGCACCACACTTAAAACCAAATTGCCTCTGAGTAATGCCCTTAATTCAGCCCCAAATTACATCAGGGTAGTGCTCTTCATTTAACTGCACATTGGTTCAAAGCTAAAGTTGAGGAGAATTTTAAAGCAGGGTTAGGTTATAAAAAAAATCCCAGGCTTTGAATATCTCATGGAGCACTGTTTAATCCATCATCTGAAAAAGGAAAGATGGCACATCTGCAAACCTACCAAGACACGGCTGTCCACCCAGTATGACAGGCCGGGCACGGACAGCATTGATCAGAAAAGCAGCCAAGAGGCCCATGGTAAGTCTGGAGGAGCTGCAGAGATCCACAGCTCAGGGGGAGAATCTGTCTATTATGTCTATCTAGTAGAGTACAGAACTATTAGTTGTGTACTCTACAAATCTGGCCTTTATGGAACTGTGGGAAGAAAAAAGCTATTGCTGAAAGAAAGCCATAAGAAGTCACAGTAAACATGTGGAAGAAGGTGCTCTGGTCAGATGTGACCAAAACTAAACTTTTTAGCCTAAATGCAAAATACTATGTTGTGTGGTGGAAAAATAACACCATCCGGTGGCAGCATCATGCTGTGGGGATGCTTTTCTTCTGCAGGGACAGGGAAGTCGGTCAGAGTTGACTGGATGATGGATAAAACTAAATACTAGCAAGCTTGAAAGAAAACATTAGACTTGAAAGAAAGCAAAAGACTTAAGGCCGGGGCAGAGGTTCACCTTCCAGTAGGACAACGACTCTAAACATACAGTCAGAGCTACAATGGGATGGTTTAGATCAAAGCATATTCATGTGTTAAAATAGCCCAGGTAAAGTCCAGACCTAAATCTAATTGAGAACCTGTGGTAAGACTTAAAGATTGCTGTTCACTGATGCTCTCCATCTAATCTGACTGAGCTTGAATTATTTTGCAAAGAAGAATCTGCAAAAATTACAGTCTCTAGATGTGCAAAGCTGGTAGAGACATACCACAAAAGACTTGCAGCTGTAATTGCAGTGAAAGGTATTTCTACAAAGTATTGACTTTGGGAGGGGTAGTTTTTGAAAAACTATTTTGTGTTGGTCTATTACATAAAAAATTATATAAAATACATTTACGTTTGTGGTTGTAACATGACAAAATGTGGGAAAGTTCAAGGGGTACGAATACTTTTGCAAGCCTCTGTAAAATCCAATTTTACTTGTATCAGTTACAGTACTAACTGTAGCTATTCCAGTGAACTTAGCACAAGTTTTTCATGTGCATGGATATTTCAAATTGCAAATCATGCTTTGGTCTCAGTTCAAAAAGTCAAATTTTGGATGCCTTTTTAACACGTACTCTTGCTTACTAACTCACTCATTTGTCAGACCGTTTAATCTTACTAGGGTCGTGGGAGGCTGGAGCCTATCTCAGCCGACATTGAGTGAAGTCAGGGTACACCCTTAACAGCTTGCCAGACCATTGCAGGGTCAACACACACTCAAATCATTCACACTCACACCTAGGGGCAATTGAGAATATCCAATTAGCCTAATGTACATGTCTTTGGACTGTGGGAGGAAACCGGAGTACCTAGAGGAAACCCACAGAAGCACAGGGGGAACACGATGATGTCATATCCTTACATGGGTTCTCATACCACTGATATGCAGATGACACTCAACTTGTTCTCTCTTTTCCTCCCACAGACACTGATGTTTCTGCCCGGATCTCTGCATGTCTGGCAAGTATCTCCTCATGGATGGCACTTCACCATCTGAAGTTTAATTCCAGCAAGACTGAATTGCTGTTCATCCCAGCTGACTCATCCCCACATCAAGATCTTGCAATCTCCTTGGACAGCTCT
>JBCNYH010052031.1:0-11544 GCA_039654325.1 Tandanus tandanus | reverse complement strand
GGTAACTTGTTGTTGTGTGCATCTTCTCTGGTGAACTTGATGTTGCTGTCCACTGAGTTAATGTGCTCGGTGAAGTCAATGGAGGGGCATGTGGTCCAAGTACAGATATTCAGTCCATGGAGTAAAAATACCAAGATGATCAGACTGCTTTGTTATAATAAGTGAAAGGGTGTGACCACCGATCACACTGAGTCGGGACAGTGACATCTTGCTCAAGACCAGTCTGCGACAGTAACCTGCGTAGCCTGATTGCTTGAGCATCATTAGCTACGTCCATATGAAAATGAAAATCACTACTAATCAAGAGCTGCTTAGGACAGACGACTGCAGGCTCAACGGATTCCGAAAATTCCCCCAGGAAAGCACTCGTGGTCACAGGGAGAACTTTTAGGGTATGGTCTTCTGTAGATAATAATCAAGTGATTCAGTGGGCTCCAGATTTAATGTTCCATTCAGAATACTTAAATGATTGAAGTTCAGTAGCGATGTCCTCTGTCACACTTAAATGGTCTATGAACAAGACTCCCGTACCGCCCTCGTACAGCTAGATCATGGATGATGAAGTAAGTTGTATCATGAAGGCATGTAGAGCATACAAGACGCAGACTACTTCCCAAACATCAGCTACAATTAGATTATAACGTTATTTCTCAAGTAGGGAAAATTTATGAAATGTGCACATTTATGTATTTAGCTTGTAAGATTAATTTAACACTTGGCAAGAAGACTTACCTCCGACTATGGACACTAACTGTGTTAGCAGATTAGCAACAACGGCGCTTGCTTTGCTCCAGTAAAAGTAGGCGGGTACAGTGTTCTCAGCAAAATCCGCCCATCACTCCAGCATGGTAGTACTGGGGATTGAACCCCGCCAGCCTTTGGATCACTCACCCAGAACCCTCACCACTGAGCCACCACCGTCCCTTATGTTTTTGCTTATGTAAAGATGTCATGTTTTCATTAGTGGGGGTTTATTTGTTGGTTGTTTGTCTGTCTGTTGGAATCTTCCTGTCCACAGCTTTTGACGAATAAATTTGAAATTTCTATGATGGGCAGGTGATCACACATATGTATTCAATATCAGAACCTTTGATGTCAGACCTGATCCAGATTGCATATTTGGTTGCAATTTAATTTTGAATGGAAAATCTCATTTTTTTTAAGAAGTGAGGTACTACAACAGGCCCAGCAGGGGGCGCTGTGTGCTTAATGTTAATGGCTTGGTGGAGGTTTGCGCTTTCTGAGTGGTCTTGTTTGTATAATAACATCTTATAACATTCTAAACAGAAATTCATGACAAAAATCTGATCTTGCTGAGCTTCAGCAGCAATAATTAATTATTTTAAATGTTAGGGTTTTATTTTATTTTATTTTTTTTATACTGTATTAATTCCACAAGGGAAATTATTGCCTCTGCATTAAACCCATCCAAAGTGAGCACACACACGTAAACAGTGAGCACACACACTCGGAGCAGTGGGCTGCCACACATGCCCTGAGAGCAGTTAGGGGTTAGGTGCCTTGCTCAAGGGCACTTCAGCCATGAATGTGGAGGAAGGGAAGGTGCAGCTCACTCTCCCACCACCACACATTTTTCTTCTTCAATTTTAAAATATTACAGCTTTTGATCAACACACAGTTTTCACACACTTATTTACTGAACCACTTAATCCTACTATTAGGGTCGTGGGGAGGCTGGAGTCTATCTCAGCCGGCAATGGGCGATGGCGGGGTACACCCTGAACAGCCAGCCAGACTATCAGAGGACCAACACACACACAACCATTCACACTCACACTTACACACCTAGGGGCAATTTCGAACAGCCAAAGTCTAATGTGCATGTATTTGGACTGTAGGAGGAAACCGGAGTACTCGAAGGAAACCCACGCAATTACAAGAAGAACATGCAAACTCCACACAGAAATGCCCAAGCCCAGGAATCGAACCCAGGACTTTCTTGCTGTGAGACATACATGCTAACCACTACGCCACCGTGATGCCCGACCAGCTCTGTGCTCAGTAATGTTTAATAATAACTGTTTTTCTGCCTTAAACTGAAGGAAGGTGTTGGAGACTGTTCCTGGAAGGAAGCCCATTTATTCATTCATCCATTTTCTAAGCCACTTAATCCTAATTAGGGTCACGGGGAGGCTGGCGCCCACCTCAGCCGACTCTGGGTGAAGGCGGGGTACACCCTGAACAGCTCGCCAAGCCATCGCAGGCCCAACACACATACAACCATTCACACTCACACTCACATCTAGGGGCGATTTGGAACAGCCAATTAGCCTACTGTGCATGTTTTTGGACTGTGGGAGGAAACCCGGAGTACCTGGAGGAAACCCAGGCAAGCACAAGCTGGGAATCGAACCCAGGCGGAAGCCAATTTACTGTTATTCTATTATAGAAGGAGATATGCTTCAGATTGAAAAACAACTCTCTCTCTCTCTCTCTCTCTCTCTCTCTCTCTCTCTCTCCATTACTTTAACACTGCAGGTAAAAGGAGGTCGAATGGTGGCTGGACAACACTTCACCTGGCTTGTTACTTTGGCCAGAAAGACATTGTTGAAGAGTTGTTAAAGGTAAGAGGCATGATTTGAAAATGTGAAAGGGTGACGGGTGTAGTACTGTTACTGTTTATTATGACTCTGTGTGAAGAATGGAGTGGATGTGGACACGCAGAATGATGTCGGAGACACCGCTCTACACATCGCAGCCCTGTGTGGGAGAAAGGTGGGTGATAGTTACTCTGCTTCATTTATTTCACCTCTCTCTCTTTCTCTCGCCCTCTCTCTCTCTCTCTCTCTCTCTCTCTCTTACACTCTTACCCCTGATCTGAATCACTTTTTGTACCCAGGAGGTTGTTCTGCTGCTGTTACGGAACGGTGCATGTGCCACGCTACTCAACGGATGTGCTCAGACCCCCAGAGGCATCACCGACGATGATGAAGTCATTACTATGCTGGAAGGTGAGGACTTTGTCATAGTGGCCTAGATTTCTATTAGAGTTTTGTCTCTGCTTTTTGCCCTCTTGCTGATTGTTTTTATCTGCTCCAGCTGCAGAAAGAAGAGAGGGCAGGAAGATGGAGGAGAGACTTCTGGGAGCAGCAAGAGACGGAGATTGTGGTGCTGTGGCTCAGCTGGTGAGTTCTGGTCATCAGATAGTGTGTAATAAGAACAATATCAGGACTTATTCTTGGCTTTGAACTAGCTCAGCAAGAACAGACCTCCAGACGTCAACTGCAAGGACTCGCATGGGGACACGGCGTTACACATCGCAGCCTGCAGGGGGCATGAAGAGTGTGTGGATGTGCTGGTTAAGAGTGGAGCCAGCTTCAGTGCCGTGAATAAAAACGGTATGCTAAAATAAATATGGAATGGTTAAAAATATTAAAATTAACTCATTACCAGTTTTAGATGATGCATTATCATCATCATCATCATCATCATCATCACCATTCTCATCAACATCATAATAATGATAATAATGATGATGATGATTATTGATAAAGCGGCATGGTGGCGCAGTGGTTAGCAAGCCTGCCGCACAATAAGAAGGTCCTGGGTTCGATTCCCGGGCTCGGGGCATTTGTATGGAGTTTGCATGTTCTCCCCGTGCTTGCGTGGGTTTCCTCCAGGTACTCCGGTTTCCTCCCACAGTCCAAAAACATGCACATTAGGCTAATTGGCTGTTCCAAATTGCCCCTAGGTGTGAGTGTAAATGGTTGTATGTGTGTTGCCGTGTGATGGCCTGGCGAGCTGTCCAGGGTGTACCCTGCCCTCGCCCAAAGTTGCCTAAGATGGGCACCAGCCTCCCCGCGACTCTATTTAGGATTAAGTGGCTTAGAAAAGGAATCAATAAATGAATGAATGATCGTTAAAAGGCCAGAGTTAGCATTTGCTGCTAATTATCAATCAGTTAATTTATATTTTCATGAGAACAACAATAGACGTTATGGCGCGACATACAGCTGATGAGATTTAATAAATAATATGCCTTAAAATGCACAAGAAGGAAAATGCTCCTTGATTACTTCTGCAAAAAAATGGAGTTTTGGTGGAGGTATTGTAATCACCAGTGTTTCAAAGTCCTTTCGTCCATTTGTGTGGATTTTCACCAGACTTGGTGGGGATGAATTGATTTTGGAATGTTAAGGTCAAACTTGTAACCTTGACACTGGACGTAGGCAGGATACACTCTGAACAGCTCGCCCAACCATCGCAGGGCAACACACAACCATTCACACTCACACTCACACCTAGGGGCGATCTGAAGCAGCCAGTTAGCCTAATGTGCATGGCGTCTGGACTGTGGGAGGGAACTAGAGTACCCAGACGAAACCTACGCAAGCATTTCGAAAGCATGCAAACTCCACAATGAAACGCCGTCGCCAAGCCCAGGACTCGAACCGAGGACCTTCTTGCTGTGGGGTGGACATGCAGACCACTGTTCTACCTGTGTTCAAATCTACCCAACCAAATTGGATACACCAGTATTCTGTTGACTGTAATTCATAAATAGTGCACATACAGTACATATAAAATAATGCACAGGATTATGGTAATGATGACACCACTGTGAGAGGTGTGTAAAAGAACCATTGGGTTGCCATTAGCGTGTTTTTGCCTTTAGAAATGTCATCCATTCATTCATTTTCTGAGCTGGTGCCCATCTTAGCCGACTCTGGGCGAGGGCAGAGTACACCCTGGACAGCTCGCCAGGCCATCGCAGGGCAGAAACACACTATGCAGCCTATGCTTGGTTCATGGTTCTTTTGCAGTTAGCCAGCAGTTAGCTGCAGTGATAGTGGGGCTTGAACACCCGGTCTTGGGATCAGTAATCAAGCACCCTACTACCGGGCTGCCACTGCCCGTATTGGAGAATCAAGTTAGTCTATTCTCTCACTCACTCACGCATTTGCCAAGCCACTTAATCCAATTAGGGTCATGGGGAGCGAAGGGGAGGTACACCCTAAACAGCTTTTACGTGTTTCTGCCCTGCGATGGCCTGGCGAGCTGTCCAGGGTGTACTCTGCCCTCGCCCAGAGTTGGCTGAGATGGCCGCCGGCCTCCCCGCGACCCTAATTAGTATTAAGCAGTTCATAAATGATAATGTCCCCTCAGTGCTAATCCTTTGTATTGTTTGCTGCATTTGGTATTAAAGCCTCCTGGTTTAGCATACTAACCATGCTCAAGGGTAACAAAGTTATTGTAGTGCAACTTGGGTTTCCCATAGTGGTAAATCAAACACTCATGAGCTGTTTGTATCAAATACTACAAACAGTATGCTTTAAAATTAATAGAAAGAATAGATTATGATTGAATACAGTTTGAATCTGGCTCGGTTTTAAACAGCATGATATCTAGACAGAAGACAACAGGAATCAGCTGTCATAAAGACATAAACATACAAACGTCATAAACATCTAAGTAACAGAGATTTAATTGCGTTATAATACTTTGGATGTTAGCATGTCATGTATCAGTAAATAACAAATTTGCATGATCGATAAAGTTCTAAACTATAGTAATGCAAATTTGGGGGCACGTTTAGGGGCACAAAAATATATGTAAAATCATCAGTATTTAAGCAATACTGCATGAGCAGGAGTACAGTAATAGTGAGCCCACAGGGTGGCTGGCGTATAGTACTCAGTAAAACAGCCCTATTGCGCATGAGATATTGCTTTACACAACACATTTCTACAAACAAGATATTACTGACTAAGTGATACAATATGTTTACATATACTTGTATCTTTTATCCATGAGTGATGAAATAAAATTAGCATGCTGTTTAGCTGGCAAGCTAACTCAAAATAATGGGTAATTTTTCGATAAAATTCCTTCTGGAAGAATTGGTGTCCCTTCTTCCCTTTCATTTTCATCTGAAAAGATTTCAATTTTTATCCTAAACTAACATTTGTAAGGCGGCACAGTGGCATAGTGGCTAGCAAGAAGGTCTGAGGTTTGAGTCTCGGGCTCAGCGAGGGCGCTTCTGTGTGGAGTTTGCAAGTGAGTGTGAATTGTCGTGTGTATGTTGAACCTGCGGTGGTCAGGGGAGCTGTTCATGGTGTACCCCGCCTTTGCTCAGCGTCAGCTAAGATAGTCTTCAGCCATTCCACAACCGTAGTAGGATTAAGCTGCATGGTATATTAGTTTAGATGAGTGAGAGGGTGCTCAGAGGTTCGAATAACTATCTAGAATTTGCATGTTCTCACTGTGCGTGTGTAGGTTTTCTCCCACAGTCCAAATATATTCATATTAGGTCAAGTGACTACTTTAAACTGCCCATAGGTGTGAGTGTGAGTGTGAAAGGTTGTTTATATCTGTGTTAGCCCTGTTCATGGTGTACCACGCCTCTGTGAAACAGACATCCAAATAACGGAATTAAAAATAAAGAAGGCTGCCATTCAGTATAGCATTGGTGTTTGTTTGTTATTGGTTTTTTTTATTTTATTTATTTATTTTTTATTTTTTGCACACTCTTCTCTCAGTGTTTGTGCTTAATCTCAGTGTGATTCTCAAGTACTGCTGTTTGGCTTCTCCACTTAATCTTATCTAACCATGAAAACCTGTGCATATGCATCTGCAGTTACTGAAATGTCACAGAAAAAAGGGCTATGACAGTTCCATTTCTTTTCTTATCATAGCATAAAAAAGATTGTTCCAAACCAAGCAAAATGTGCTTATGATGTCAATTTGGTGCAGTTCTCTTTATGTGGCATGCAAAGACCACACAGTGCTTGGCCTTATTGCACTTTTCTTTTAGTAGCACAAATTCTTTGACAGTTTTTCACCATCATAAGTAAATACTGGATATTTATTTATCTCTTCATGGGAACCAAATATCGCCACAAAGCAGCATGTGCCTGTTTTGACCTTGTGATTATAATGGCTGCTATTCTGAAGATACAGAAAAAACAGGCTTTATTTTTGATGCAACAGTTAGAGATGTTATAGTCATAGTATTATTTAGAAAGGAATACAATGTAATAGGGAATGCTAATCAATGATAGGGTGATGTGAATTTATAACAGAGTTTTATATATATATATATATATATATAAAACTAATATTTAAAGACTTTTATGATTATAGAATGGCACATCAACCTTTTTTTTAATTAATTTATAGTTGCATGCAGTGTTAGGAAACGTCCATGAAATTAGTTAGTTCCTGTAATTGGCATGACTTATAACAACTTTAAACTTTAACACCATAAGCCTCCCCTTTTTATTTTTATTAAGGCAAAAATGCAGTTTGCCATGTGACTGTTTCCTTAAAATCTTTCCCCAGATTTTTCTCATGGTATAGTATCTCTCAACATTACAACATGTTGACACTGAAGACTCCTTCCAAACATCCTGTTCTAGAAAACTTATCTATGTATGTGGAGTGTATCCTATACACAGAGAACCTGTGTAAGTTGTTAGTATAGAAATAATAGAATTTTAATACAAGCATATTTGTACACCGATCAGCCATTACATTAACACCACCTGACTGGTCAGCAGCTAGGCAGCCCCATACTCAGCAAGATTCTAAGCTGTGCGTGCTCCGACACCTTTCTTTCATAGACAGCATTAACAGTTTCAGTAGTTTGCGCTACCGTAGCTTTTCTTTGGGATCAGACCAGATGTACTAGCCTTCGCTCCGCGTGAATCAATTAATCTTGGGCACCCATGACACTCTTGCCAGTTCACTGGTTGTACTTCTTGGACCGATTTTGGTAGGTACTTCCACTGCATACCCCACAAGACCTGCCTTTTTGGCGATGAATAGCCCAAGTCATTTAGCTATCATAATGTGGTCCTTGTTGAAGTCACTGATATCTTTCCACTTCCTTATTTGTCCTGCTTGCAGCACATAAATTTTGAGAACTAACTGTTTACTTTCTGCTTAATACATCCCACCCCTTGGCAGGTTCCACTGTACTAAAATTCCCAAGGTACACAATCACTTCACCTGTCAGTGTTCATAATGTTTTTAATGTTATGGATGATCAGTGAATAAACCTGTGAGTTGCCTTGCAGGTGAACCCACTGTCAAAACTCCTCTTACATTTTCCAAAAAAGCAGAAACAAGATTTTTTTAAGTGCATTAGGATATGTACTATACATAACCTACTGTACTATATAGGTTGGTAACCTACTATATATATTTTTTTTTAAACAGAACACACATGTAAAAGTGAATTGGCCATAAACCACCTCTCAACCACATCCAGCCATTTATAATTCGCTCCATCTTGGCTGCACAGTGTGTGGTTTGTCAGTGTCAGTCACTGGCTGCTAGTCACAGGGGAGGCTGTCTCTACAATATCAGCCAGCAGACACTGAACCCTGGAAAGCGTTGCTGAGTTCAGAGAAGTTGTTTATCTGCGAAGGCATGCCACTGCACCTTCATCATGCCAATACAGACAGCAGAGTGAAGCGCATTTCTTAGCAAGATAAAGTGTCCAGTCTGGACCTTTGTGCTCACTATGATGGACAGAGAAGTGGACTGCAATAAAACACCTATAAAAAAGTTTCACTTTCCTAGCCAATATGCTTGTTTACTAAGAATTATGGACTTGGAACTAGACTTGTCTAGTTTTAGAGCAAACAATTTTACAACTGCTTGATGTTAGTTTTTTAGATTCATCACTAATTCATCCCTCTATGTCAAACAATCTTAAGATTCACAGGCCAGTAGCACGATATCATGTTTTTGCCAGAACATTCATTGCTTACAGAATCTGAAATGGTACTCATTAGCTCTGTGGCAATTTATTTAAAGAAAAAGAAAAGAAAAAAAAACGTGCTGCCCTTTATTAAATAACTAAGCTGTATTGTTTTATTAATATCTTTGTATCCTGTATATAATACTCAGGCTATTAGTAAACTGATTATCAATCAATCTACCACAATTAGATCTGAAATCATAAGGTCTTGGTCAAACAGCATGTCATTTTATGAGCCATGAGACAAAGCTTCCATTCATATCTAGGTGAACATGCCCTGCAATAACGTGTCAGATACGTAAGTTTAGGGATAATCTGAATTTCATATCCTCTCTCTATTCATTATCTTAGTAAGTGATCAGTGCATGGCATTTCTGTTCTTGTTTTAAGATGTAGATCTAGTTTTATCAGTAATCCAGAATCAATACAGGAAATTAAAAACCCTGTCAGAAGGCACTCGATCAGTATTACAATCAGAAAGAACTAACAAGGGAAGCAGCAGGGAGGCAGCAGAGACCAGTGCTTGGCCAATACAGCATGCAGCAATTGCATTTCTTCTGCTCACCAGCACTCATGATTGCCCGGGACCACAGTAATGAAACTCACGCATCACTAGGCTTATAGAGGCAGCTCCAATGAGAAGATTTCTTTAAGCCCTTATCAGGATGTGTTGCACCACACACGGCGGATTTTATAGCGCTGCAACAAAAGATTTGGAAGGATGATGATCCTACTATTTAAATATATAATGCATATTTCTTTGTAAATAATTTTCTTTACTTTTGTTAACTTGAACAAATAATAACTTCAGAATACATAATGACAAAATGCTATTAAAGGAATAACATTTTGATAACGGTGGGGTGGTGTGACGTGGCCTGACACAAAACAAATTATTTTATATTTAAATTGTCTTGTATAACAGCCACTTGTCAAGAATTGCATTTTTAAATGACAGAACAAGAAATCATAATTTTAATATCTTTACAGTTAGGGTTAATGTTATGTGGGGTGTCACGGTGGCATAATGCTTAGCACATCCACCTCACAGCAAGAAGGTCCTGGGTTCAAGTCCCAGGCGCAGGATTTTGTGTGGAGTTTGCATATCCTTCCAGTGCTTGTGTGGGCTTCCTCAGGGTACTCCAGTTTCCTCCCATAGTCCAAAGACATACACCTTAGGTTAACTGGCTGTTCCAAATTTACCCTAGGTGTGAGTGTGTATGATTGTGTGCGTTGCCCTGCATTGGCCTGGCGAGCTTTTCAGCTGAGATAGGGACCAGCCTCCCTGCGACCCAAGTAGGATTTAGCCATTGAGTGAGTGAGTGAGTGAGTGAGTGATGAGTTAATTCCATGCATATGTCTCTGAAATAAGTTGTCTTCTGGTATAACTATAAGCAGTCACCTAATGATTTAATTGTAGAAAAATGTTTATAAGACAAAAAAAAAAAGGTTACTGTGAAATTGAAACATCCACCCACACTGGAAACTGATTTCATAAATACTATGACTAAGTCTCAGCTTTAAAAAGAATAAATAAAATAAAACCCAATAAAATAAAATAAAATGAAATAAAATAAAGTGTTTTATTTGTTAAACAGCTTTTTTCATCACCTTTAACAGGAGCTGCTCTGTTCTGTGCACTTCAAGAACTATTTGCTTTGGTTCGGCCATCAAAGCAGACAAAAGAAGGTTTTAACAGGCTGTGAGGACGGCTGAGTGGATCATATGTGTACCCCTGCCTACTCTATAGGAACTGTACACCTCCAGAGTCAGAAAGCAGACAGTAAAAAATACTCACAGAACCCACACACCCAACCCCAAGACAATTTTTGAACTCTTCTGCTTTCTTAGGTGCTAAAGAGCACTATGCATCAAACAACTAGGCAAAAGAAATTTGTGGTAGGAAACTGGTGGACAAGGAAGTGTTGACTGAGCATGAGTAAAAGCTGGTACATCAACCTTTTAGAACAAAACATTCATATAAACTCGGTTTTCAATTATAACTAGCAGAGCTTCTGTAAGAGAAAATTAACCAAATTCTTCTGACCAATCAGATTCAAGAATTCAATAAGGTGATTGGTGTTATTTTCCCAAAAGTTCTGCTTACATCAGATACATAACAATTATTCACCAAATGTTGAGGAGGATATTGCTGAAAAAATTGCTCTTTTACCTGGAAAAATGTGAAGGTCACAGAAGCCTTCTTATTAGTTAGTTGAATTTATGGTTTCAGAATTTGTAACCATGGCAAGCTGTGAGTTTTTGTCAACCATTCTGATTGAACTATTATCCCAAATTTGGGAGGTAAATAATGTCCGCTATTATTCATTCAAAATATTTTCTCGTTTCTGATTGTTGGAAAGCCACCAGCTGGTATTCTTCTATAAGAAAATGTATTCATTCATACAGATTGTATATTTTGAACAATTATGCCTGTGATCATCAATTGTAAAAATATTCCTCCTCACAGATTTCATATAAGATAGGCTGTGCTCTGCTGCAGATATCTCCACCTGTTCACCAACATAGACAATTATTTAGTTATCAATAAGTAGTAACTACCAAGATGGTGGTGCAAAGTCCCACCACCCAACAACGGCACTTTTGTCTGAATTACTCCAGCTACGATGTGCTTTTATTAGGCCATTCTCATAAGCCCATTCCACACTGACAACTTATTCACTGCTTGCATAGTGACATGGCTGTTTACTTTAAAAAATATTTTTGAATGAATAATAAAACCCCTCCTTGAATCGCCACCTTATTGTGGTGGAGGGGTTTGCGTGTCCTAATGATCCTGGGAGCTATGTTGTCGG
>JBCNYH010051815.1:0-11553 GCA_039654325.1 Tandanus tandanus | reverse complement strand
AATTAATTTTACTATGTAAATCTGCTTTGTGACAATGTCAATTGTAAAAAGCGCTATACAAATAAAACTGAATTGAATTGAATGAGTGTGTGAGACAGTGAGTGGGTGAGTGAATGAGAGAGTGAGTGATTGAATGAGAAAGTGAGTGAGTGAATGAGATGGTGAGTAAGTAAGATAGTGAGTGAGTGAGTGAGTGAGTGAGACAGTGAGTGTGTGAGTGAGTGAGATAGTGAGTGAGTGACTGAGATAGTGAGTGAGATGGTGAGTGAGTAAGATAGTGAGTGAGTGAGATATTGAGTGAGTGAATTAGTGAGTGAGTGAGTGAGATAGTGAGTGAGTGAGAGTGAATGAGATAATGAGTGAGTGAGATAGTGAGTGAGGGAGGGAGTGAGACAGTGAGTGAGTGAAAAAAATTGAGTGAGTGAGTGAGATTGTAAGTGAGTGAGATAGTGAGTGAGTGAGATAGTGAGTGAGTGAGATAGTGAGTGAGTGAGTGAGATAGTGAGAGAGGGAGTGAGATAGTGAGTGAGTGAGTGAGGGAGTGAGGGAGTGAGTGAGACAGTGAGGGAGTGAGACAGTGAGTAAGATAGTGAGTGAGTGACTAAGATAGTGAGTGAGGGAGTGAGATCGTGAGTGAGTGAGTGACTGAGTGAGTGAGAGAGTGATATATAGTTCAATTGAATTTAATTTGATTAGTGAGTGAGTGAGTGTGATAGTGAGTGAGTGATTTAGTGATTGAGTGAGATAGTGGGTGAGGGAGATAGTGAGTGAGTTACTGTGTGAGTGAGATAGTGAGTGAGTGATTGAGTGAGGTAGTGAGTAAGTGCGATAATGAGTGAGTGAGTAAGTGAGTGAGTAATTGAATGAGATAGAGATTGAGTGTGTGAGATAGTGAGTGAGTGAGGGAGACAGTGAGTGAGTGAGTTTGTGAGTGAGTGAGAGAGTGAGTGAGTTAGTGAGATATTGAGTGAGTGAGATAGGGAGATATTGAGTGAGAGAAATAGTGAGTGAGATAGTGAGTGAGACATTGAATGAATGAGATAGTGAGATTGGGAGTGAGTGAGTAAGATAGTGAGTGAGATAGTTCAATTCAATTTTATTTGTTGAGTGAGTGATTGAGAGTGATAGAGGGAGACAGTGAGTGAGTGAGTGAGTGAGATAGTGAGTGAGTGAGATAGTGAGTGAGTGAGTGAGATAGTGAGTGAGTGAGTTAGTGAGATATTGAATGAGTGAGATAGTGAGTCAGAGAGACATTGAGTAAGTGATATAGTGAGCGAGTGAGATAGTAAGTGAAATAGTTAGTGATTGAGTGAGTGAGTCAGTGAGGGAGGGAGGGAGATAGTGAGTGGGGGAGATAGTGAGTGAAATATTGAGTGAGACAGTGAGTGAGTAAGATGGTGAGAGTGAGATATTCAGTGAGTGAGTGAGTGAGATAGTGTGTAGGTAAATTAGTGAGATCGTGAGTGAGTGAGTGACTGAATGAGAGTGAGTCATTGAGTGAGATATTGAGTGAATGAGATAATGAGTGAGTGAGAGGGTGATTGAGAGTTCAATTCAATTCAATTTTATTTGTTGAGTGAGAGAGAGTGAGTGAGTGAGACAGTGAGTGAGTGAGATTGTGAGTGAGTGAGAAAGTGAGTGAGTGAGTGAGATTGTAAGTGAGTGAGATAGTTAGTGAGATAGTGAGTGAGTGAGATAGTGAGTGAGATAGTGAGTGAGAGAGGGAGTGAGATAGTGAGTGAGAGAGGGAGTGAGATAGTGAATGAGTGAGTGAGGGAGTGAGTGAGACAGTGAGGGAGTGAGACAGTGAGTGAGTAAGATAGTGAGTGAGGGAGTGAGATCGTGAGTGAGTGATTGAGTGAGTGAGAGAGTGATATAGTTCAATTGAATTTTATTTGATTAGTGAGTGAGTGAGTGAGATAGTGAGTGAGTGAGATAGTGAGTGAGTTACTGTGTGAGTGAGATAGTGAGTGAGTGAGTGAGTGAGGTAGTGAGTGAGTGAGTGCGATAATGAGTGAGTGAGTAAGTGCGTGAGTAATTGAATGAGATAGAGATTGAGTGTGTGAGATAGTGAGTGAGTGAGTGAGTAAAATAGTGAATGAGTGAGTGAGATGGTGAGTGAGCGAGTAAGATAGTGAGTGAGTGAATGAGTGAGATAGTGAGTGAGTGAGATAGTTCAATACAATTAAATTTTATTTGTTGAGTGAGTGAGAGTGAGTCAGTGAGTGAGTGAGATAGTGAGTGAGTGAGATAGTGAGTGAGTGAGACAGTGGTTGAGTGAGTGAGTGAGGTAGTGAGTGAGTGAGGTAGTTAGTGAGTCAGTGAGGGAGGGATTGAGATAGTGAGTGAGGTATTGAGATACTGAGAGAGTGAGATATTGAATGGGTTAGATAGTGAGTGATGGAGTGAGATAGTGAGTGAGGGAGTGAGATAGTGATATAGTGAGTGAATCAGTGAGTGAATGCAATCCTGATTGAGTGAGATAGTGAGTGAGTATGATAGTGAGTGAGTGATATAGTAAGTGAGTGACAGAGATAGTGAGTTAGTGAGAAGGTTGAGTTAGTGAGTAAGATAATGAGTGCGTGAGTGAAACAGTGAGTGAGTGAATGAAAGAGTGAGATAGTTCAATTCAATTTTATTTGTATAGTTAGTGATTGTGTGAGATAGTGAGTGAGTAAGATAGTGAGTGAGTGATTGAGATAGTGAGTGAATGAGATAGTGACTGAGTGAGTTAGTGAGATTCTGAGTGAGTTACTGAGTGAGTGGAATAGTGAATGACTGAGTTCGTGAGTTAGTGAGATAGTGATTGAGTGAGTGAGTGAGATAGTGAGTGACTGAGATAGTGAGTAAGAGAGTGAGATAGTGAGTGAGTCAGTGAGGGAGGGATTGAGATAGTGAGTGAGTGAGAGTGAGTGAGTGAGGGAGACAGTGAGTGAGTCACTCACTCACTATCTCACTCACTCAGTAACTCACTCACTATCTCACTATTTCTCTCAGTATCTCACTCACTGAGTGAGTGAGGTAGTGAGATATTGAGTGAGGGAGGGAGGGAGTGAGATATTGAGTGTGAGATAGTGAGTGAGATAGTGAGTAAGTCAGTGAGTGAGTGCAATACTGATTGAGTGAGATAATGAGTGAGTAAGATGGTGAGTGAGTGAATGATATAGTGAGTGAGTGAGTGAGATAGTGAGTTAGTGAGAAGGTTGAGTTAGTGAGTGCGTGAGTGAGTGAGACAGTGAGTGAGTGAATGAGAGAGTGAGATAGTTCAATTCCATTTTATTTGTATAGTGAGTGAGTGAGTGAGACAGTGAGTGAGTGAGATAGTGAGTGAGTGAGTTAGTAATTGGGTGATTGAGATAGTGAGTGAATGAGATAATGACTGAGTGATTGAGTGAGTGAGTGAGTGAGAGAGATAGTGAGTTAGTGAGATAGTGAGTGAGTTACTGAGTGAGTGAGTGAGATAGTGACTTAGTGATATAGTGATTGAGTGAGTGAGATAGTGAGTAAGAGAGTGAGATAGTGAGTGAGTTAGTGAGTGAGTCAGTGAGGGAGGATTTGAGATAGTGAGTGAGTGAGTGAGATAGTGAGTGTGTTAGATAGTGAGTGATGGAGTGAGATAGTGAGTGAGGGAACGAGATATTGAGAGAGTGAGATAGTGAGTGATTCAGTGAGTGAGTGCAATACTGATTGAGTGAGATAGTGAGTGAGTGATATAGTGAGTGAGTGAGAGAGATACTGAGTTAGTGAGAAGGTTGAGTTAGTGAGTTAGATAGTGAGTGTGTGAGTGAGTGAGACAGTGAGTGAGTGAATGAGAGAGTGAGATAGTTCAATTCAATTTTATTTGTATAGTTAGTGAGTGAGTGAAACAGTGAGTGAGATAGTGAGTGAGTGAGATAATGAGTGAGTTACTAAGTGGGATAGTGAGTGAGTTAGTGAGATAGTGAGTGAGATAGTGACTGAGATAGTCAGTTACTGAGATAGTGAGTGAGTGCGTAAGATAGTGTGTTAGTGAGTGACTGAGATAGTAAGAGAGTGAGATAGTGAGTGAGTATGATAGTGAATGAGATAGTGAGTGAATGAGTGAGATAGTGAGTGCGTGAAATAGTGAGTGAGTGAGATAGTGAGTGAGTGATTAAGATAGTGAGTGAGAGAGTAAGTGAGTTTGTGCTACCTTGGTTAGCATTGTCACCTCGAAGGTTATGCCTTTGAACATCATAGCTCTCATCTGTGTCTAGTCTGCATGTTCAACCATGTGTGGGTTAACTCTGGGAAGTCTGGTTTTCTACTCTAGTGAGTGAGTGAGATAGTGATTGAGTGAGATAGTGAGTGAGTGAATTAGTGAGATATTGAGTGTGAGATAGTGAGTACGTGAGTGAGTGAGATAGTGAGTGAGGGAGGGAGGGAGTGAGTGAGTGAATGAGTGAGTGAGATAGTGAGTGAGTGATGGAGTGAGATAGTGAGTCAGGGAGTGAGATAGTGAGTGAGTCAGTGAGTGAGTGCAATACTGATTGAGTGAGATAGTGAGTGAGTAAGATGGTGAGTGAGTGAGTGATATAGTGAGTGAATGAGTGAGATAGTGAGTTAGTGAGAAGGTTGAGTTAGTGAGTAAGATAGTGAGTGTGTGAGTGAGTGAGAAAGTGAGTGAGTGAATGAGAGAGTGAGATAGTTCAATTCAATTTTATTTGTGTAGTGAGTGAGACAGTGAGATAGTGAGTGAGTTACTAATTGAGTGTTTGAGATAGTGAGTGAATGAGATAGTGAATGAGTGATTGAGTGAGATAGTGAGTGAGTGAGAGAGATAGTGAGTGAGTTACTGAGTGAGTGAGATAGTGAGTGAGTAAGTGAGATAGTGAGTCAGTGAGATGGTGATTGAGTGAGTGAGTGAGTGAGTGAGATAGTGACTGAGATAGTGAGTGAGTAAGAGAGTGAGATAGTGAGTGAGTAAGATAGTGAGTGAGAGAGTGAGTGACTTTGTGCTACCTTGGTTAGCATTGTCACCTCGAAGGTTCTGCCTTTGAACATCACAGCTCTAATTTGTGTCTAGTCTGCATGTTCAACCATGTGTGGGTTAACTCTTGGAAGTCTGGTTTTTTACTCTAGTGAGTGAGTAAGATAGTAATTGAGTGAGACAGTGGGTGAGTGAGTGAGTGAGTGAGTGAGTGAGTGAGTGAGTGAGATAGTTCAATTCAATTCAATTTTATTTGTTGAGTGAGTGAGTGAGTGAGAGTGACAGTGAGTGAGTGAGATAGTAACTGAGTGAGATAGTAACTGAGTGAGTTTGTGAGTGAGTGAGATAGTGAGTGAGATAGTAAGTGAGTGAGATAGTGAGTGAGTTAGTGAGATATTGAGTGTGAGATAGTGAGATAGTGAGTGAGAGAGACAGTGAGTAAGTGAGATAGTGAGTGAGTGAGATCGTTAGTGAGGGAGGGAGATATTGAATGAGATAGTGAGATAGTGAGTGAGTGATGGAGTGAGATAGTGAGTGAGGGAGTGAGATAGTGAGAGAGTGAGATAGTGAGTAAGTCAGTGAGTGAGTGCAATTCTGATTGAGTGAGATAGTGAGCGAGTACGATTGTGAGTGAGTGAATGATAGTGAGTGAGTGAGATAGTGAATTAGTGAGAAGGTTGAGTTAGTTACTAAGATAGTGAGTGCGTGAGTGAGTGAGACAGTGAGTGAGTGAATGAGAGAGTGAGATAATTCAATTCAATTTTATTTGTATAGTGAGTGAGTAAGTGAGACAGTGAGTGAGTGAGTGAGATAGTGAGTGAGTGAGTTAGTAATTGAGTGATTGAGATAGTGAGTGAATGAGATAGTGACTGAGTGACTGAGTGATTGAGTGAGATAGTGATTGAGTGAGAGAGATAGTGAGATAGTGAGTGAGTTACTGAGTGAGTGAGATAGTGAGTGAGTGAGATAGTGACTTAGTGAGATAGTGATTGAGTGAGTGATTGAGTGAGATATTGAGTAAGAGAGTGAGATAGTGAGTGAGTGAGTCAGTGAGGGAGCGATTGAGATAGTGAGTGAGGGAGTGAGATAGTGAGTGTATTAGATAGTGAGTGATGGAGTGAGATAGTGAGTGAGGGAGAGAGATAGTGAGTTAGTGAGAAGGTTGAGTTAGTGAGTAAGATTGTGAGTGTGTGAGTGAGTGAGACAGTGAGTGAGTGAATGAGAGAGTGAGATAGTTCAATTCAATTTTATTTGTATAATTAGTGAGTGAGTGAAACAGTGAGTGAGACAGTGAGTGAGTGAGATAGTGAGCGAGTTAGTAATTGAGTGATTGAGATAGTGAGTGAATGAGATAGTGACTGAGTGATTGAGTGAGTGAGAGATATAGTGAGATAGTGAGTGAGTGAGTGAGATAGTGAGTTAGTGAGATGGTGATTGAGTGAGTGAGTGAGTGAGATAGTGACTGAGATAGTGAGTGACTGAGATATTGAGTGAGTAAGAGAGTGAGATAGTGAGTGAGTAAGATAGTGAGTAAGAGAGTGAGTGACTTTGTGCTACCTTGGTTAGCATTGTCACCTCAAAGGTTCTGCCTTTGAACATCATAGCTCTAATCTGTGTCTAGTCTGCATGTTCAACCATGTGTGGGTTAACTCTGGAAGTCTGGATTCCTACTCTGGTGATTGAGTGAGATAGTGAGTGAGTGAGTGAGTGAGTGAGATAGTTCAATTCAATTAAATTTTATTTGTTGAGTGAGTGAGTGAGTGAGTGAGGGAGACAGTGAGTGAGTGAGATAGTAACTGAGTGAGTGAGATAGTGACTGAGTGAGTTAGTGAGATAGTGAGTGAGAGAGATAGTGAGTAAGTGAGATAGTGAGTGAGATAGTGAGTGAGTGAGTGAGTGAGTGAGTCAGTGAGGGATGAAGGGAGTGAGATAGTGAGTGAGTGAGTGAGTGAGTGAGTAAGTGAGGGAGTTAGATAGTGAGTGAGTGAGATAGTGAGGGAGTGAGATAGTGAGTCAGTGAGTGAGTGAGATATTGAGTGAGTAAGATAGTGAGTGAGTTAGATGGTGAGTAAGATAGTGAGTGAGGGAGTGAGTGAGATAGTCAGTGAGTGAGTGACTGAGTGAGTGAGAGAGTGATATAGTTCAATTGAATTTTATTTGTATAGTGAGTGAGTGAGTTAGTGATTGAGTAAGATAGTGAGTCAGTGAGATAGTGACTGAGTGAGTGAGAGAGATAGTGAGTGAGCGAGTAATTGAATGAGATAGATAGTGAGTGAATGAATTAGTGAGTGAGTGAATGAATTAGTGAGTGAGTGAGTGAAATAGTGAATGAGTGGGATAATGTGAGATAGTGAATGAGTGAGTGAGATAGAGAGTGAGTGACATAGTGAGTGAGTGAGTGAGTGAGTGAGATAGTGGGTCCAAAAGTTTTGGAGCAAAATGTATCGATTTATGATGCCTCTAGCCAATTGTGGGGGTAGCCATCTTAACATGAGATTACGGCAGGATGCGTCCGAAACCCAAACACAATACATACAACAACAATAATGGCGATCAGGAGGAGATTGTATGCAATGAATTTATGGAAAACATTGTGTTGAGAGTTAGAATCAAACACAGTACAAACATACAGAACTGCACAAAGTGGAGTGTAAAATAAATACAAATAGCATAACCAACCTACCCAACGTTTTTCCAGCTTTTCCAAGGCTGCGGTGCATCAAGGCGTCCATGGCTTGTGGCCAATACGTGTCGGAATATTATCTTTCCGTAAGTTGAATATTTCTTTATTTTACATAATCTTGATGCTCATGTTAATTTCGAAGCAGTCAGGAAAGAGAAAATAGTTGGAACACGTCCAAAATTTTGTCCTTTATAATCCCATCTACATACCTGTCAATATCCGCCACATCCATCCCCATGTTGATAGCCCACCTCCAGCTCAATTACTTATCATGATGTGGGAAAACATGCAGTTTCACATCAAACGGTATATGATCAGCAGTTCTATTGTGCCTCCCCGTGTGCTTGATACAGTCAAGGGCAGCACAATGTGGCAAATCAATGACAATTAAGTTGACACACGAGAGAGCAGTTACGACGGAGGCAATGGAATAATGGCTGTGAGTGGAAGTGAAGGGCCGCGTTATGTCATAGTCTTCTGAGTGGTCGATCTGGGAGCGTATGCTAGACAAGTTTTAAGTTTCAAGTTTTATTGTTATGTACAGGTAACAATGAAACATCATTACTGGCAATGAAATTCTTGGACTCACAGCCCCCTCAATATTGCACTTAAGAAACAAATATTGCACATAAAGAAACATTTAGAAATTTCTAAATTTAATTTAAAACATTAAGTAAAAAATAAAAACTCAATAAATAAAAGAAAAAAAATATAAGCTAAAAGAAGTTGAAAATATATATACAATGAGATAAATACAGAATACTTAAAGGAAATATTGAAGTGGTTGTAGTGCAGAGTGGTTGTAGTGCAGAGGTAGTGTGTGCATGTACAATGTGTACAATGAGTGCAAAAAGTGTGCAGATTGTCCGGTATTTCAGCAGTTCAGTAGCCTGAAGGCTTACGGGTAGAAACTGTCCCTGAATCTGCTGGTGTAAGTCTGGATGCTCCGGTACTGAATGCACGATGGCAGGAGCGTGAAGAGTGTGTGGCTTGGGTGGCTGGGATCAGAGAGGATCCGCTGGGCCTTCCTCCTACAGCGCAGTGTGTAGACATCCTGGATGGCTGGCAGTTCAGTCCTGGTGATGCGTTGTGCTGATCTGACCACCCTCTGTAGAGCTTTATGATCCAGAGCATTACAGCTGCTGTACCAGGTAGTGATGCAGCCAGACAGAATACTCTCGATGGTGCATCGGAAAAAGTTGTTGGTGTGAGTGGCAGGAATGCTTATTTCTTTGATAAAAAGTTGTTATTAATTACTGGGGCTGCTCTAAATCATGATTAATTGTGTATTAAATTAGTACTAATTAGGGTAAAAGTAATTTAATCCAGTACTATACTTCCCCTTAATAAAGCTTAGTCTGACTCATAACTTCAGTGGGAACTTCTGTAACAAAGAAAGACACATTACTGGGATAAGAATTGATGTCACTGTCACTGAGAATGTCATGTTATAACCCCTGGAGAATCCACCACGCACATGTATTTCACTCATTTGTGATTCTTTTGATCTTTTCATATTCTCCACACATACACGTCCTTCAAATTTAGTATATAAGATTGATTTACTCAGACATTCAGTCAATATGGTTATGTGAGCAGAACATTGTGTGTGCGTGTGTGTGCGTGTGCGTGTGCGTGTGTGTGTGTGTGTGTGTGTGTGTGTGTGTGCGTGCTTGTGGCTCCTTAATCTAACAAACATAGACACACACACTCACACACACCTCCACATGTTCCCAACCCTGAGCTCTCTGGAAAGCCTGTTGTTTTCAGTGTAACTGAACTGCTGATTAGACCATTCCATCAGCGCTTTATTCCAGTTACATGTCTTATTATACATTGAATGAGAACACAGTGCAGTAGCAAACTCATACACACACACGCCCCAAAGATATGCCCCAGTATGACCAAGCTGGTACTGTTGGGCATTTGAGCAAGACCCCTAACTCTCAAATGCTCATTGGTATAAATGAGATAAAAACTTAAGTTGTTCTGGGATAAGGGCGTCCTGCAATGATCTGGCGAGCTGTTTAGGGTGTACCCTAAACAGATTGTTGGCTGAGATAGGCTCCAGCCTCCCTAATAAAATCAAGCGGTTCAAAAAATTAGTGAGTGTTATTTACATCAAATGTAGGAGATATTTCTTCATAAAAGAGTACTGTCTGTCCCATTGACCATTGACTGTCCCGTCCCCTAATCTAGACCCAGATCTTATTCTTTTCCCATGCGTCAGTCTCAAGTCCTACTTCTTCCCAAATATCAGTCCCAGTTCATCCCTGTCTTTATTTTATTCCACTTCTTCTCCATCTGAGGCCATGCTTCTTCTTTAAGGATCAGATTATTTCCCAGTGTCATCCCATTGCCTTAAACTTTTCTGGTTTACTGACTCCTCCCTTTCCAATACTGTTCTCAGTTTATAAAAAGTCTTCATCTATGAACAGTCCCAGTTCCTGGGACTCCTGTGTTACGGGGTTCTATCAACTAGCAATGGGTCTCAAACGCCAACCATTGTTACAAAGTAATTTGTTCTTAAACCTCACTTATGCACTTTTCTGGCATTAACCACTGATATTTTCAGATTCATTACATGTCAGAGACTAAAATATTCTTTTTTTTTTATTTTAATTTTTTTTAGAAATATATTTATTAAATTTTTCCATTTTTCCATAAACAACAAAACACAACACAACTCAACTGCTCAGGCATAACATGGCAAAGGATTTGGTAAAGTAATAATAGATGAACAAAGCAAAACAAAACAAGACAGTAGTGGGCATAGTATAGTATAACATAATACATGATATGATGTAATATAACATAATATAATAATATAATATAATATATCCATCCCCCTCTCCTTGTACTTTATAAGGCTACGCAAATTTGGGCAGAGTTAGGAAAGCCCCGCAATATAGAAGATGACAGTGTGTGACCAATATGATTTAAGTAAGGATTCCAAACCTTATAGAAAGTGCCCACTGTAGAGTGAGCATACATGTGATGTATTCACTGGGAATACAGTCCATTATAAGACTGTGCCATGACTTCTTTGTTGGAGCAAAATCCTTGATCCAAAAAAGCAAGATGTTCTTCCTAGCAGCAAAAGTCAGTATATTGAATAACCTCCTGTGTTTGGTGTTAGTGATATGAGCATCTGGAAAACCCAGGATAATGCACATGGGGTCCATCAGTATTGAAACACCGAAAATGGCAGACAGTTCAGTTACAATATCAGACCAATACAAATGTAGCTTCGCACATGTCCAAAAACAGTGAATATAGTCACCATTTTCAGATTTACACTTCGAGCAGAGTGGGGAGGCATTAGCATCCATTTTATTTTTAAGGACAGGTGTTATATGCGTACGATGCACAGTCTTAAACTGTATGGATTTGGTTCGGTTACACGTAGATATATCCATGGCATGAGTCAACACTTCCTGCCAGTCAGCCTCATCTATAGAAATACCAAAGTCTTTCTCCCAGGCTTGCTTTGTGGGTAGAGAGGACAGGGGTGAGTAAGAACTTAGAGTTTTATAGAAAACACTGATGCGTTTCTTAGATGTATGTAGAGACATGGCCTTTTCAACAGGTGAAGTGGCACATTTAGATAATAAGGTAGTGTCCTTGTGATAAAATGTCTAATTTGTAAATACCTGAAGAATTCACGGTTCGGTAAGCCATATTGCTGCTGTAGCTGTTGAAAGGATAGTAAAATCTGGTCATTAAATAGATCTCCTAGTTTTGTGAGCCCTCGTTTATACCATACTTCAAAGCCCCGGTCCTGACAGCCTGGCACAAAGTCAGGGCTGTTTAGGATAGGAGTGAGAGGAGATGTTAGGTGAGTACGGCCCTCTGTAGTACGAATGAACCGCCAGGCTTTGACTGTGCTTAAAGTGATGGGGTTAGTGCAGAGATCCTTGAG
>JBCNYH010051604.1:0-11561 GCA_039654325.1 Tandanus tandanus | reverse complement strand
TATATATATTGTTGTTGCTGTTTTTTGTTTGTTTTTAGGTTTATATAGTCTGTCATGAGAATTGTAGTTCTCATTTTTCTCTTCATATTTAATATTTTAATTATTATTATTAAATAATTAATTAAAACATTATTATTTATAATGTTTTGGATCTTATGAATAAAATTTCTTATTTTAGCTCTTGAATTATATTATGTCTTTTCATAATTTGTGTTTAATTTTGTGATTTTTTTTCTTTATTTTTAAATTTTACATTTCTTCAATTCATGCGTTAAGAATAGTTCCTGTCTTGCTGGAGTGAGACATTCAATAGGCTGCTCTGAGTCTCCTGCTGTGGTGGCTCTGCTTGGGGCTTCTGCTGTTGGGGTAAAAGGTGCAATGGTCTTTGTGGGGGGAGCAAGTCAGTTTTTGCTGATGGTATTTCCCGATACTCCATCAGAGTTCTGAGAAGTTGACATTTCGTGATGATGGTTTCCAGTGCATTGTTGTTCTGGATAATTCTGTAATTGTTGCAGAATATATATATACCTCCTCTATATAGGTCTTCCCTCCCTTTCCCTCATCAATTCAAGATGTCTGTGAAAAATAAATTTAACACTAGTGTGACAGACTAGTGTGAGTTCCAGAAGTGTCATTACGTGACCTTGTTTCCTACAATATTGACATACAGGACCTTACCTGGTCTGGTCTTTCTCTGATTTCCTTTCCTGGAAACTGGACCTATGATGGCTACTTGAGGTTATGCACCAAATAACAGTTCAGAATACCCACCCTTTTTGGAGTCCCTAGGGGGTGTGCTAGAGGGTGCCCCCCCTGGGGACTCTCGCGATCCTGGGAGACTTCAAAGCCCATGTGGGCAATGGCAGTTTGAACTGGAAGGGTGTGATTGGCAGGTATGGCCTCTCCAATTTGAACCCGAATGGTGGTTCGTTGTTGGACTTCTTTGCTTGTCACAGTTTGTCCATCACGAACACCATGTTCGAACATAAGGGTGTCCATAAGTGCACATGGCATGAAGACACCCTAGGCTGCAGTTCGATGATCGACTTTGTAGTCATGTCATCGGATTTGCGGCTGCATGTTCTGGACACTCGGGTGAAGAGAGGAGCTGAGCTGTCAACCGATCACCACCTGGTGGTGAGCTGGCTCAGATAGCAGGGGAGTCTGCCCTCCAGACCTGGGAGACCCAGGTGTGTAGTTAGGGTGTCCTGGGAACATTTGGCAGAGTCTCCTGTCAGATGTGCTTTCAACTCCCACCTCCGGCAGAGCTACAACCAAATCCCAATGAAGGCAGGGGACATAGAGTCTGAATGGGCCATGTTCCATGTCTCCATTATTGAGGCGGCAGCCCGCTGTGGCTGGAAGGTCATCAGTGCCTATTGTGGGGACAACCCCCGAACCAGGTGGTGGACACCTTTGGTGAAGGGGGCTGTCAAGATAAAGAAGGAGGCCTATCATATCGCTGATGCAAAATCTCAGGTATGGGAGGACTTCGGTGAGGGCCTGGAAAAAGACTATCGGTTGCCCTCGAAAAGGTTCTGGACCACCATCCAGCGCCTCAGGAGGGGGATGCAGTACTCCACAAACACTGTTTACAGTGGAAGTGGGGAGCTGCTTACCTCACCTGGGGATGTTGTTACGAGGTGGAAGGAATACTTCGAGGACCTCCTCAATCCCACCAACACACCCTTTGTGGAAGAGGCCTGGGGGTTCCAAGGGGGGTGTGCCCATCACTGGGGCAGAGGTCGCTGAGGTAGTTAAAAAGCTCCTCGGTGGCTGGGCTTGAGGGGAGGACGAGATCAGCCCTGAATACCTCAGAGCTCTGGATGTTGTAGGACTGTCTTGGTTGACACATCTCTGCAACATCGCGTGATCTTTAGGGGCCATATCTCTGGATTGGCAAACCGGGGTGGTAGTTCCCCATTTAACAAAGGGGACCGGAGGGTGTGTTCCAACTATCGTGGAATCACACTCCTCAGCCTACGCAGGAAAGTCTACTCAGGAGTACTGGAGAGGAGGATCCGGCCAATGGTTGAAACTCTTGTTCAGGAGGAACAATGTGGTTTTTGTCCCGGCCGCAGCACTGTTGACCAGCTCTACACACTCTATAGGATCCTGGAGAGGGCATGGGTGTTGGAGAAGGCTTTTGACCGTGTCCCTTGAGCTATCTTGTGGGGAATATGGCATACCGGACCTGTTGCTATAGGCCGTTCGGTCTCTGTATTGCTGGAGCCAGAGCTTGGTCCACATTGATAACACCAGGTCGAATTAATTTCCAGTGGGGGTTGGACTCCGCCAAGGCTGCCCTTTGTCACTGGTTCTGTTCATAATTTTTATAGATAGAATATCTACGTGCAGCCAAGGCGTTGAGGGGTTCTCGTTTGGTGGCCACAGGATCTCGTCTCTGCTTTTTGAAGATGACGTTGGCCTTTTGGATTCATCGAGCCGGGACCTTCAGCTCTCGCTGGAGCGATTTGCAGCTGAGTGTGAAACGACCGGGATGAGAATCAGCACCTCCAAGTCCAAGTCCATGGGAGCTCTCAGCCGGAAAAGGGTGGAATGCACCCTCTGGGTCTGGAATGAGATCCTGCCCCAAGTGGAGGAGTTCAAGTATCTCGGGGTCTTGTTCATGAGTGAGGGAATGATGGAGCAGGAGATTGACAGGCGGCTCGGTGCAGCCTCTGCTGTAAAGCGAAGCTTATACCGGTCCATCGTGGTGAAGAGGGAGCTGACCTATAAGGCAAAGCTCTCAATTTACCATTCGATTTATGTTCCTATCCTCACCTATGGTCACTATCTTTGGGTAGCGACCAAAAGAACAAGATTGCGAATACAAGCGGCTGGAATGAGCTTCCTTTGCAGGGTGGCAGGGCTCTCCCTTAGAGATAGGGTAAGAAGTTCTGTCAACCGGGAGGAGCTCGGAGTAGAACCGCTGCTCCTCTGCGTTGAGAGGAGCCAGTTGAGGTTGCTCAGGCATTTGATTAGAATGCTTTTAAATGCCAAATGCCTCCCTGGTGTGGTGTTTCGGGCATGTCCAACCGGGAAGTCAACTGGGTCAACCCAGAACACGCTGGGACTCACTAAGTCTCTCGGCTAGTCTGGGAACGCCTTGGTGTCCCCCGGAAGAGCTGGAAGAAGTGGCTGGGGAGAGGGACGTCTGGACCTCCCTGCTTAGGCTGCTGCCCACGCGACCTGACTCCGGAACAAGCGGAAGATAATGATGAATGCACAATTGCATGATGAGCAATGTTAATGGTGAAACAGCAACATATTCATGTTTGTGACTAGTTTTTTTTGGCCGGGTAGTGTATTTTGATAAGCTTTGGTTACATGTGCTGCACACATTTACGAACAAAGATAACATTTTTACTAACAGCTTCACTTTTCAGCCACACAGGGAGGCATATAGTTTTGGATTAGCCAGTTGATGCTGAATCAGCTGTTCTTTAACAAACCCTGGAGACAGATATTCTAACACACACACACACACACACACACACACACACACACACACACACACCATGCACTTAAACCTGGTTGTCTTCTAGATATCAGGAAAGCCATCAGCTGTGCACTATGGTTTAGTGTGCAGGAGATGTACAGTGATGTATATAGGAATGGAGACAGTGTTTGGAATAAGTTATGGCATAGCGTGTTTCATGATGGTATAGATTTGCAATACGAATCATAACCTGGAAACCTATGAGAAAACACTGGTTGCCCCATGGAGGCTGTGAATGTAGAAAGTAGAGTAAATGTGCTGTGATCGGTTGTTCCAACTGCGCAGAGAGGGAAAAAGACAAGCGTTTTCTCAGTCTCCCGGCAATTATTAAAAGCCAGGGCGAGCATGCCGAAGAGCTTTCCAGAAAAAGGAGAGCTAAATGGTTCAGAGCAGATATAAAGATCCGCGTTTGCAGTTACCATTTTATTATAACCGGTGAGTTCACATTTAAAGCTAACATTTTGTGTCTTGTTTTGTTCATAATAATGAGAAAGCTACGCATTAGAAATAATTATGTTGAAAGCAAAGCACAGACTGAGCGATGGTGTGTGTTGTTAGCTAGTTCAGTTAATGCTAAGTCCCAACTGTTAGAATGTGCTTCTTTTCTAACGGCACATAATGTGCAGCAGTTTAATGTACTAATATTTTTTTCAAAAACATTTCAGACTGCTTGGTGTTCAGTCTGCACTCGTTTGTGATACATGTTTTTAAGTGTCAATTTTGTAACACAAAGCTAATTTCTGAAGGTATCTATGCTGTTCGAGGGGAAAACTATGGAAATAATTAGAGAGCTATTGTGTCAACCTGAATCCTTGGGCGTGGTAAACTGTTTGTTTGGCCTCCAGTATGGGAACGTGATGTTGTAACCAGGGGCAACGCCAGGTCACATGACCGTATTGAAGTCAACTTATATGTTTCATGGTGCCCAGTCTGCCTTCTTTTATGCATCATATATAGACACAATTGTTATAACAGAAGCTACTTTAAAAATATACTTCTGTTGTACTGATAAACATATCACACATACATCCACAAATCAGTAAAAGTCAGAGAGTATGGAAAGTGCAAATAATTATAAAAAAGCATTTTTAGTTTGTCTTGAATTGTATTTGTTGGTATAAAGATATTTCATGTTTTGTGTGATTGATTTTTCAATACACATCCATTCCTGTGTTCCAGGCTTGCAACACAAATAAAAAATAATAATTTGGGCCACTTTACGGACAGTCATGAGAGGGGAAAAAAAGTGATTTGAAACAAGTGATTATAATCATGCTCTGGTACAAAAGCACAAATAGTGGAATAGGACACACCAGAGGAATAACTATTTCAGCTTCTCAAAGCAAAAACAAACAAATTACAAAAAAATACAAAAAATGTAAAGCTATGATAGTGAGATTATGACAAACTGACAATTTACTAGACAATACTGTTTGTGAAATAAATCATAACATTACAATTTGTATTACTGACAAGTAATACATGTATTAAAATGTATTAAATGTATAACTGACAAGTAAATATTTGACACTCTACAGGACTTACAGTTCACTTCTGGTCAAACAAATTAGAAAAAAAATATATATACATACATTTCCAAATCCTCCTGTAGTTCATCACAATATCCAAATGCAAAATACAGAAATACCCCCACTCTTCGTTAGGAATGAAAAATAAATCCAACAAACCCACATGCCCTCACCAAATGTCTTTTAAGAATGAAGAAAGCGTCCCACAAAAAAAAAAGGCCTCACCAACAATTCTCTTCTCTCATTATTTTCCAGCCACAATGTCCAAAATCACAAAATAGTCCATTCAGGGCAAAATAATGGAGATAGAGAGTCAAATTACAACACTGGAAACAGGCCACCCAAAAACAGAATTCCTCCAGTTTCAAACGTTCTTTTTTCCTTCAAAAAGAAAAATGGCTCCTTCCTCCTCTGCTTGGCTCAATCCAGGTATCTCTTGATCATTTCCTGCCCCCCCCCCTTCCTCAGGTGAGCTCCTCAAAATAAAAGTCCTTTGTTAACCCATACATGAATTCAAACAGTTTAAACAAATGGACAAAAAACAACTAAAGACTATCATCCCAAACAATTAACCAATGTCACTGCATCAGTTTATACTTTTTTACCTTTTGGATTCAATAGTAGGAACTACCAAGAGCTCTCCTCACTACATAGCCTCTTACTGTGCTGGATGTGTGTACGTGTGTGGTCTAAAATCCTTCATTTGTGCCTGTCACAAGATTATCAACCAGATGTTTTAAAAAGCATTCATTCATTTCCTAAGCTGCTTAATCCTAATTAGGGTCACGGGAGGCTTGCGCCCATCTCAGCCGACTTTGAGCAAAGGCAGGGTACACCCTGAACAGCTCGCCAGGCCATTGCAGGGCCAGGACACATAGAACCATTCACACTCACTCTCACACCAAGGGGAAATTTGGAACCACCTATCAGCCTACTGTGCATGTTTTTGGACTGTGGGAGGAAACCTGCAAACATGCAAACTCCACACAGAAATGCCCCGAGCCCAGGAATCGAACCCAGGACCTTCTTGCTGTGAGGCGACCATGCTAACCACTATGCCATCGTGCCACCATTTAAAAAAAAAAGCAGTTACAACAAAATAACTCTGGTAAATATAAGGTAAATTTACTCTGGTAAATATAAACAACATATTGATTTAAAAGGCCCATGACAGGTAGCCTTGACAGAGATTTCATGCCCACACATTTGATATAACATCCCTCAGCACTCACGCCCCCTTCTAGTGGAGTTTAGAGTTCAGAAGTGAACAGATGCCTCAGCCACAAGCAGAGGTGATGAGGTCTATCGCCAAAGGTTTTGAGGAGGTCATTGCATAGACCTGACCCAGCGCAGAATAGAGTTTGATTTGTTTATATGTTGCTATATTTAATGTAGGACTTTAAGGCTTGATGGCATAACAGTGTAAGCTTTCATCTCTGTGTGGCTTCCATGTTAAGCATGAAACTTTACTGTTATACTTGGTCTATCATCAGATTGTAGGTCATAGGGTGACATAACGGAATTCAGATGGCTTAAACCTGGGTGAAGACATCCCCTAAAGCATCAGCAGTTACGCTCTGAACACCATTTTAAGTTAGTGTGAGCTATGGGAAATGGGAGATTTCTAATATCTCATGCCAGACACAAACGTCAGTACAGATCTATGATACAGACTCTGTTAAATTTTCTGAACACAACTTTTTTTAGACATTTTTCTGTGAGAGGTTATTTCTGAACTCTGTGGACTTGAGAATTTAACTTACCATAGCAGGCAATGCTTTTTTCCATCTCATGGTCCAGCAAAATCTAATTACCATTGAAAAAAAAATTCTAGGGGCTTGTGACTTTGTGAAGAAAGCTGCAATCTCCCCTACTATGTGAATAGGACATTCAGACATTGGACCTTATTCACCAACCATTCTTATGAAACATTTTGTTTTTAATCTCACTTACGCACTTTTCTGGCACTCATCAATATATATTTTTTATCTGAGATTTGTTCTTAGCAATGCACACAATCTATGAGCCCGAAAGAGCACTCTTATGCACACATTGATGCTGAAGTGATGTTGTAAAATTTCCATATTTCCCTTCTTTTAAATTTTCCTAAAATTTTCTGATTTATATGATGTCAGAAACTGATTTTTTTTTACCCTATTCATTTTTTTAAACTAATTATTTTCATTACATTACAAAACATTATGTAAATAAATATATCTGCACTATCAATTATGTTAATTAGGAATCATGAAAAAATTAGTAATTAATAAAGTTATTTCTAGGGCAATCATAGATCATAGAATTCTTATAAGATTGGCACAATTCGTATATTTTTTGAGAATGATGAATATCTAGTAAGCTGGGGTTTTTTTTTGTTTGTTTGTTTTGTTTTGTTTTTCTTTTGGCTACAAAGAGCTGTTCTCATTGGGAGCTGTGCATTCCACAGTTCTACCACATGTTAAGGTTATGTCTGTCCTGGGCTTTTTGGCTACAGGGCCATTTCAGAGGGAGCTTGGAGACCGGCTGGGAATATTGCAGTCATCTGTCAGCCATGTCCTCCCATGAATACTAAATTGCCCTTTCTTGAACACCAACAGTTCCGAGTCAAGATAGGATTTCATTCTGTTGCTGGTCCAGAACTGGTCAGGAACATTGTCAGTGCAATAAATTGCACACATGTTTTCATTAAGGCTTCCTCTCCTGATCCACTTCCATACCTCAAGCTTAAATAGTACCACTCAATCTCCAGCTTATCTGTGACTTCCAGAACTGTCTGTTAAATGTGGTCTCTAGTTTCCCAGGAGGTGCTCACGATTCTTATATTAAAATTTTTTATACAGCTCCATGGGTATGTGGCTCAGTGGTTAAGGCTCTGGATTACTGATCTGAAGGTTATGGACTCAAGCCCCTGAACCACCAAGGTGCCACTGTTGAGCCCTTGAGTTAGGCTCTTAACCCACAATTGCTCAGTTGTATAAAAAAGATAAATGTAAGTCAATCTGAATAAGGGTGCCTGCCGAATGCTGTAAATGTGTCCAATAACCAAATACACGCATGCTCACATGCCACTATTGAGTGCACTATTAGCATTTTGAAAGGTTACTGAATGTTTTTGGAAACAGTCGGTGGTAAGCTGCTTTACAATCTAGAGAAGGTGCATATAGGACAACTGCAAATTTCATGAAATTCAGACTTATATCCCAATCCTTCAGAGTATTGTAAACTTTAAACTTTTTTATTATTATTTTAGATATGCATGACCATCATGTCCTGTTGTGTGTTGCATGACATCGCAATGAGACGCCCCCTCGGCCACCACATGAGTTAACATGCCACCTCAGCCACCACTACAACTTGTGAATCCTTACCCACTGCTAGGATCGGACAACATACTTCCTTTCCAAATTAGACAAAGAGCAATTGAACATTTGGAAATTTACACCTTAATTACATTTATGGTTTTATAACTTCACAATAAACATTTTGAGTTACTTAAGAACGACAGCAGTTTCAGTGCAGTATATTTTATTTTAAATGTAGTTTTATTTCTTTAAGTGTTTTTGAAATAGTGCCCAGTGTTGCTGCTATTTCTGTTAGTGTTCTGTTCTCAGTTGTCAAAGACTTCCTTAGAGATAGAGGGAAAGGAATGGGACCTGGGCACACAAATGGAGGTCTTTCTGGTGGATTCTGACAGTGATTCCCATTTTCTGCTTCGGTGGATATTGGCCTAAGCGAGCAATCTGTAAATAAATTAACAATTTGAAACCATCATAATGAAATTTGTTTTGCATGTTTCAATTATTTAGCCTTACAATATTTGGCTATTGCTGCAGAACCAAATGTCTAAACATTTGATTTGATTTGAATTTATTGGGTAAAACTCATACATGCATATCCCACACGTAAAAGTACAAATACAAGCTAAGCATTTCATAAATAAGAGAAGAGCGACTGTTTTATTTCAACTGCTTTTAATTAAAATCTAGAATAATATTGTATCAAACCTGAATTAAACAAGGCATAATACCTTTGGATTCTCTGTCAGGAAGTGACGTTGACACAACTTTAAGATGGCAGAAGTCAGTATTTATGCACTTCACCAGTGACTCTTCTCTGGGGCTTATATCCACTACTCACTCAAATAAATATATCTTGTCTGGAATTTATCTCCCGCAGCAGCATTTCTACTTCAGAGGAAGTAAAATTTTTCATTCTTTTTGATTCTAGTGCTGCAGTGGACTTGCCGGTTTGCTTTGTCATTATTCTTGTATTAATGAATACTTATGTGTGCACATGTCCCTATGTTATTTTATGGGGATTTATTTATTTCAATTATAGCAACTGGTATGCACTTTCAATTTAAGAAAAGAACGGGATTCACCAAACATACAACACAACTGCGAACAATTCTGAGGTTTTAGAACATGTAATGAATCCAACTAATTTTCTTACGACCAAATTTAAGAAAGGTATTGATGAAGGAGACCCATTGGTCTTACTTAAGGCCAACGTTCACTACCCATATCACATACACTGCCCGGTAAAAAAAAATTGTACACGCGAATATTTTCCTGAAGTGCATTTACCTTTGAGCACAGCATGTAATCTCCATGCCGTTGTTGCTCCAGTTGGTCAGGTCGAGGCTCAGCAACATTAATAAAATGGCAATAAAATGAAGTTAGGTAATCATATCAATGGACTTTTTCTTCCCTGGTGGCACAGATGTAGACTGGGTACTCAAATAATGAAAGAGTGGTTCAGGGAACATGGGGAATCATTTTCACATATGTATTGGCACGCCAGAGTCCTGACCTTAACCCTATTGAAAGATTTCGGGATGTTCTTGAGTGGTTCAATTTTCACCTCATCAGTTTCAGATATCAGTGAAAAATGAACCCAACTCTGAATGGAAATAAATGTTATATTGCTTAAGTGTGTTGAAACAGTGGCATGACGATTATATGCTGAAATCAAGGCCAAAGTCAGAACAACAACATATTTGTGTGTGCGACCTTTTCTTGGCTGGGCAGTGTATAATGTCAGAACACTCCTCATTCCTGATAATTTAGAAAATTTAGTCAAGAGAATCTGTTTTTAGGGACAATGCAGATATACACTGTCATGTACATGATAAACCTTGAGGCATTTACAGGGAAAGTTAAACCCACTTAATTTTATTTACAATAGCATCAAATATCTATCCCTTTGCCAACATGACAGACTGACTCCTGTCAAGGCCCTTTAGCCACAATTTAACAATGAGCAATCGGTTACATGCTTTCAGCCACCAGCAGGCATCTTAAAGATTCATGTGTCTTGTATTGACCATGAGCATTTTTAACAAAGATACAATTTGTTTGTGTTTCATCTAAAGCCCTCGAAAGACAGCTGTACATGAGCTCCTGTTTCCAGTAGGACTGAAATGAGGTTCAGAGCTCCATTACCAAACAACTACCTTTATTTTTGATACCATTTAGTATTCTATTTTAGAGATTAACTTCAGTTGGCAAGCATCGGTGGATTATTAAGAGGGGAAAAATGAACAATCATCAGAAGCTTCATGCAGTATTTGATGGGGTGTGCATTTTTGGGGGGTATGGGGGGGGGGGGTGCTAACAAAGTGGTTTTCTTAGAGAGGACCTTAAAAAAACTTTATTCATTCATTTGCTGAACCGCATAATCTTGCCAGGATCGCTGGAAGGCTGGAGCCTATCTCAGCTGACCTGGGTGCAGGAGGGGTATACTTTGACCAACTCACCAATCCATCACAGGACCAACAGACACACACATTATCACCTTGGGGCAATTTGGAATATCCAGTTAGGCTAATGCACATGTCTTTTCGACTGTGGGAACAAACTGGAGTATCAAGAGGAAACCCATGTAAACTCCACACAGAGCCTGGGACTCAAAAAAACTGCTGAGCCTGGGACTCAAACCCAAGACCCTCTCGCTGTGAGGCAGATGTGCTAAGCACTACACCACTGTGCTGCCAGCATCTGTTGTTTGTAAATGTGCAATATAGTTAGGATACATACTGTATTGTATGATATACAATTTTTAAATGTGAAAATGCATTAAAACCTGATTTTCTTTCTGATCTTCTACTAACAAGTACGATGTCAAGTAAAGAGATTACAGAGATTATTGTTTTTATACTCGTGTGGTTTCCCTAGAAACACAAAAATTATTCAGTACCAGCCTCTGTGATTTCAGAAACTGTCAGGTTAGAAATGCAAATGTCATGAAAGGCAGAAGAAAGTGGATGGTGTTCCAAGGGTGACAGATACGAAATGGATTTGTTCAAAGGCTTTACTCACCACATGCTGATTGATTTTTTGACAAGATGACCAGGTCTCCTGCACTCTGGAACAAAATGACAATTGTGTGAAATACAAATTGGGTGAACTGGACATGAGGCACTGTAGTAAGAAGTCAGGCTGCAATGTTTGCTTATGGTTTTTTGCTAAAATGGTTAATAATAATAATAATAATAAGAATAATAATAATAATAATAATAAATAATGATT
>JBCNYH010051583.1:10000-11561 GCA_039654325.1 Tandanus tandanus | reverse complement strand
GACAGCTCGCCAGGCCATCGCAGGGCAGAAACACGCTGACGGCTATGCAGCCTACTCTTTACAAAAGTCAGCAATGGGTCTTTTACACGCCTCTCACCTCAGGCAGTGAGAGACATGGCAGACACACCCAGAATAACAGACACATTGCTAGGCACAAACATTCTCAAAATCACAAGCATACTCTGACACACAAATTCCCAAAGAGGCTCTAGATCACAAATAAAAAGAGAATCACAAACAGACTGGGAATCACACACAGACAGATGCTCAGGGAATGATGGGTTCCTAAGTAGGACAATGTTATCGGGTCTGAGCAAGGAACCCAGAAGACTGGATGATCCAGGTGTGGAAACCCAAACACCTGGCCCAGGGGCTGTCCACTCTGGCGAGCATGGTGGAGCCTTTCTAGTTGTGGTGCATCCTGTTAAGCCACTCGAGCTGCAATCCCAAGGTGCACCTCTGAGGACGTGGAAATGGATGTGACAATATTAACATTTTGTTACTATGCAGCTTGAAATGAAGACACACACACACACACACACACACACACACACACACACACACACACACACACACGCACACAATCACCAACAATCAAGATGGGTAAAGGATCACCTGTATGACTGCTCACCTATTCACCCCTCTAATGGCATTTAAAAAAAATTGTAGACGACACCACCGTAGTAGGTATGTAGGACTGATTACCAACAACAGTGACACTCTACTCTGTACGCTAAGAGGAGAAAAAGAGAGTGGACTGCTTCAGTTACCCCAGAGTCTACATTTCGGCTGACCCCACCTGGACTAGAAACATCTCTCATCGGGTAAGAAAAGCGAGACAGAGACTACATCCTCAGAAAGCTGAAGCAGGCTCTGATTAATTTCTGTAGAGCCACAGCTGAGAGCTTCCTGACCTAATGCTGCACTGTTTGGTTTGACAGCTGCACCGCAGGGGACAGGAAGGACTATGTGGCCAACTTTGTCATGCTGGAAGGTAAATCTTCTTCCCATTGACAAGTTTCTGGCAGTGGGCAGCAGATTTTCCTTAAAATTCAATTATTGTTACTAAGTTTTTAAAATTATCATGCATTTCATCAGCGGTTCCTTCCGGTAACGTCAGTCCTTACCTGTTTTCAAAGTACATACAAGTGCTGCGACACTAATGCTCAGAGACATGTTGCCTTCCTCATTGGCTGTTCCAGCCTGCTAATTATGCATATTCTTTGGATTGGCTGCGTCACTGACCCTGTGCATCATAACACATTATGGGCCAGTGTTGAGCTGTACAAACAATAAGCATCGAAATCGCAGAAAACATTTCTTTATGTTCCTAAACCAACTGACGACAGGAAAGCCAAGTCGGCAAAACGTTAGCCAAATAAGCCATTTTGGATTTAACATCACGCTCATCTCTGGCAGCGTTCTCGTCCTCAGAGTCACTAGAATGTGACGACTTACTGTCTCCACAAGACTCCTCCCCCTCTGGTTCAAATAGGTAACCACTTACACCCATTTCCTCCAAATTGCTAGCCAGAGTTGCTTCTTTAACACTTTGTTCTTA
>JBCNYH010051583.1:0-5000 GCA_039654325.1 Tandanus tandanus | reverse complement strand
AAATAATTGGTCCCTCAGTTAATTGCAATTTATTCAAAATTTCTTTAGTTGTTTCCTCGTCCCAATCAGGGATTCTTTCATAGATTTCTTCAAGAGAAAGAGAGGAATCACTTTCACCTGCTCTACCTTCAGTAGTTATTGTTACTTGAGATTCTGTCATACCTGCTTCAATTGTATTCTTAAAGCAACACAAGAAATTAGGCACTTTTGAGGATGATTTTTTGATGGTAGACCTTCTTGGTGTATAATTCTTCAGATATGATATAAAGCAGTGTTTTACAATGTTGTCAGGTGTAAAACTCCTCTGAAAGGTATCAATAAGTTGATCTTCTTTATTATTAACAGGTGAACCACTGTCTCCAGGTGATTTATCAAATTCGACTTCATCCAGTAACATTTGTTCCCTCTTGCTCAGATTTAGATTACGGAATATAATCTGAATTTTTCCATCCTGGGCTAAGGAGTAAAGATAATTCGTAATGATTTCCTCAAAGTCATTTTGTAAACCGACACCAAGTGGACGAGTCGCACCACATAATTTAAGATACGCCTGATCTCGATCTGGGTCCCGCCCACAAGATAATGTAAACTCATAACTGGAGCCACGGTCATAGATAGATACATTGGCGTCAATATCTTTTGTACTAAAATCATTCAAAATAATTACTATTTTTTCCGGAGATTTCTTTGGAATTTTTAGCCCGATGTTGGGAGTATATTGTTCAATTTTCCCATTTTTGTAAACTAGAGGGCTGTTCTCGGTCATAACATTAGAGAATAAACTTATAATAATAACATAATCATAATAATCAGCTTCAAATTTTATTGTAAAATTCACCAGAAGTTTCTTCTTCAGAGTTAATTCATAACTGGAGCCATAATCATAGATAGGTATATATGTGTCAAAATCTGTTGTTGTAAAATTTAAAAGATCATCTGAAATAATCCTAATTTTTAGCCCCTTGTTGGGATCATATTGTTCAATTTTTCCATTTCCGTAAACTAGAGAACTGTTCTTGGTCATAAAATCTTCACAATAATCGTGTTCACAATAATCGTGTTCGAATTTTAAAATATTTTCTCTTAATTCTTCCAAAGGTAAAGTGTGTACGTTCCCCTGGAAATACACTAAAATGAGAAAAAAAAAGTGATGAGAGAATTATTATTATTATTATTATTATTATTATTAGTAGTAGTAGTAGTATAGTGTTTAAGAACTGAGATATTGGTAGTAAACTTTAGTTAGTACTTTAGATAACCTCTTTTTTTTTAAAAAGCAGAGTTATAGCAGAATTAATATAAAAAACAAGGTTAACTTTAGCATTTTTCTAAACAGACAAAAATTGCAAAAACTTTCGAAGAAACTCACCTTGTTGATTACCATCGGATTGCATGATGACTGCTGCCGATCAAACCAAACCGATTCCTTTTATATCAGTTGTCAGCCAATCATCTTTTGACAGAAAGTAGAAGGAGATTAGATACCCACCTCCAAAAAGATAAAAATAAACAAAACCCCACCTACTTCCCGGATGAAAGTTGTTAGACTACTTCTAGCCCGTGCACGTCAGGATTGGACTCACCTACTTACCCGAAGGCGGTTGTCAGACTCTCAGAATCTTAGGCACGCCCAGGTGATGGAATGAACTGGACATCGGCCAATAAACTGTCTCCTTTTACTTACTGTAAGATCATTTAGATCTAGCACTCCTTTTTTGCTTCCACCAAATAAGGTGAATTCACTTTCAGTAATGTAAAGTTTTTCATCATTACATGTTTTCACATAAACAAAATGATTAAAGCAATGATGTCTAACATTTCTGGTTCCTCCGTTGTTCTGTACAGGCTGTTAATCTCTTATAATGACTGGGAGGAGCTGCCGGTTTCCAAACCTGTTTTAACTTGTTTAATAGACTTTTTTTTTTTATTCATGCACCTTTTTCCTCCATTAATCTGATGCTTATTAGTACTGCCAGTGGTTTTTTTTTAAACTTGCTGATAGTGTGGTAATGTTAAAATATTGTCATTCCAATTTATAGAAAAATCCTAATCCCAGGTCCTAAAAGTAGATAAAGAGAACCCAATAAAACAAACAAGACAAAAATATCATACTGGGTCATTTATTTATTTATTTATTCAGGAAAAAGATCCAATAATAGTCTTCAAGGTCACAAAGGAGCCAAGAGAAACTTCTAAGCAAATAAAGGCCAATCTTACATTGGCTAATGTTAATTCTCATGAGTTCACCATCAGGAGAAGACAGAAAAACAGTGGTGTGTATGGCAGAGTTGCAAGAACAAAGGCCATTGCTCTCCAAAAAGGATGCTGCTGACTGTCTTATGAGGTGTATTTCGAGGTGTTTCGAGAAAGGAAGATTCATTCCAACAGAAGAACCTTATCTGCTTTCTAAAACATGGTAGTGGTAGTGTTTTGGTTTGGGCCTGTTTTGCTGTCTCTGGGCCAGGACAGTTTGATGGAACAAAGAATTTATATTTACACCAGTGAATTGTTAAAGAATTGCAAGTGTCAGATCATCTGTCTGTGAACTGCATCTTAGTAGAAAGTGAGTTATGTGGCAGGATAATGACCTTAAGCCCACACAATGTTCTATCAAAGAATGAAGAGGAAGAAAGTTAGTGCTTTGAAATGCCCAAGTCAAAGTCCTGTGTGTTTGGTGTGCAGGACTGAACAACAGTCTCTAGAAACATTCATTCATTCATTTTCTGAACCGCTTGATCCTAATTAGGGTCGCGGGGAGGCTGGTGCCCATCTCAGCCGACTCTGGGCGAGGGCAGAGTACACCCTGAACAGCTCGCCAGGCCATCGCACGGCACTAGAAACATATAGTTGCATAATATTTTTGCTCAAGGGGCTCGAAAGTAAATGTTCACATAGTGTTGCCACTCACAGATATGTAATCGTAGACAATCTTCCTCAAAGCTACATGATCACTGATATAATATTTTGTCATATTTTAATAATTTGGTTTTCTTTATCTACTTTTAAGACGAGAGTAAAAATCTGATTAGTTTAAGTGTTTACAAACTTTCAAGCATCATTGTTAATGACGATTACTAGGTTCTGGTCAGTGTTTTGTCTCCTTGCTTATGATGCATGATCTCAGTGCAGCAGTTGATTCCAGAGAATATTATGTTTGTATACTGTATATAGACAATCTGATTTTGAACTTTCTGAATTATATTCATGATTTGCGCCACTTTCATTTCATAAATACTTTAAGTTGTTTTTATATTAACCAACATACCATGTTTCATTCTTTCAGAAGGTTAAGAACTTTTAATGACATCTAACATTTCTGGTTCCTCAGTTGTTTTTTAACAGGCTGTAAATCTCTTTCAATGACTGGGAGGAGCTGCAGGTTCCAATGGATTTGTTTTATTCATGCACCTTTTTATCTTTCCCCCCCCCCCCTTCCCCCCCATACTTCCTGATAATGGTGCCATGCACAAAGTATTGTTGGCCAATTTGTCTTTCCATCTTTTAAAAAAAACTTTCCTGTATAAACTGTACACGAATACAATGTAATTGATCAGTGTCCATCCAAAGGCATGCACATTATGATAATTTTCTGTTTCAAATTGCCCCTCCGTGTTAGTGTGAATGGTTGTATGGCCCTGTGATGGACAGGTAAAATGTTCAAGGTGTACCATGCCTTCACAAAGAGTTGGCAGAGATAGGCACCAGCCTCCACACGCTCCAAGTAGATTTAAGGGGTTCAGCAAATGAATGAATGAATGAATGGATGGATGGATGGATGTTTCCTCCACTAGATCTTCAACATGCATGGAAGTGTTCTACTCACATAGAATTCCCATACAGATTATTTTAGTTGGGATTTAGATCTCATTATAGAACTGAGACAGCGCTGGTTAAACTAGTAAATGACCGATTACGAGGCTCTGGTCAGGGTTTTATTTATTTGCTTATGCTGCCTGATCTCAGAGCACTTCTCGATACCAGAAAACAACATGTTCTTGTACTGTATGTAAAGGAATGTTGCTATGACACGTACACTATGGTATAGAAAAGAACCACCCCTTCAAAATATTCACACTATTTCTTTGCAGCCTGAAATGAAGACACACACAAATCGTTTTTTTCTCAAGAGCTCGATGGTGACTGTCCCTGTAACTGCTTCAAAATCTCCATAAGCCTCATGGCAGCCTCTTTGGCCAGTTTCCTCCTAACGCTTCTATCCTCATCTTCCATACGGCCCAAATCCGCGAAGGGTCCTACTAGTACCAAATACACTCCAGGTCTTGATTATGGACTTCCTGGGATGGATGATGCCTTTTGTATCCATATGCTGACTTGTGCCTGTCCACAATTCTATCCCTGAGACCTTTTGTCAGTGCCTTGCCACCCATAGTTGATTGTTTGCTATCAGTTATACTTCCATGCATTGGAATGCTGTAGGACGGGGTATTTTTGTGCTAAATTAATCAGAATGATTATAGTGGATTACAGGTGGAGGCCAAATAGCTTACTGTGCAGTGCAGAAGATAATAAGTTGCACCTGATTACTTTTTCAAGTATTATTAGGAGGAAGTATGCTACATCCCCTGTAGTTCTGAGTTTTATCTAAATCAGATGATAGACACCAGCTTATTAGACATTAGACTCAGGATGTTGAATAGTATCGCACTACCTGACTCCAAAAAGATGGTACATGCAGTACATGTTCTGATTGTGATCTCTGACTAGTTTTTGGGGTGTATCATGTGTTTCAGTAAAAGGTCTTTGCGTGATCATAAACTCTTGTTTTAGTTTCATTTTACTGATATTCCTCAAATAGTCTCTGTATGTTTTCATTCCAGAAACATTTCTAGGTAAAGAAATATGTGCTTAAACAATGTAGAGAAACTAGTTTGTGCTTCTGGTAGCTCTGGGCTTGATTACTGGTGTCTGGATGGTTCAGTTGGTGGATAAAAATCTTCAGTTATTAAAAATTGCTTTGATCAAAAAGTACGGACTCTTTA
>JBCNYH010051261.1:0-11576 GCA_039654325.1 Tandanus tandanus | reverse complement strand
TGTGTGTGTGTGTGTGTGTGTGTGTGTGTGTGTGTGTGTGTGTGTGTGTAAAACATAGTGCTAATCTAAGTACTGCAAAAAAAAGATAGGTTTTCAGCCATCGTTTGAAGACACACAGTGACTCACACTGTCTGGACATCCAGAGGAAGTTTATTCCACCACCTGGAGCCAGAACTGAGAACAGTTTAGATGCATTTTTCCCTTGTCCCTTGGTAGAAGGAGGGACCAGTTTAGCAGTGATAGAGGATCTGAGAGAGTGTGGCGCAGTGCAGGGTGTGATAAGTGCTTTGAGGTAGGAGGGTGCAGGTCCATTTATGGCTTTGTAGGCAAGCATTAGTGTTTTAAATCTAGTGCGAGCTGCTACAGGAAGCCAAGGAAGAGATCGTAGCAGTGGAGTGGTGTGGGAAATTTGGGGAAGGTTGAAAACAAGCCCTGTGATGGCCTGGCAAGCTGCCCAGGGTGTACCTCGCCCTTGCCCAGAGTCGGCTGAGATGGGCGCCAGCCAATTTTTTTAATACAATTTACAATTCACATAGTAAATAATTTTTAAAAGAATTTAAACATATGATTTTAAACCTTTCGCTATCCTATATGTTCATTCATTCATTCATTCATTTATGAATTGATTCATTTACTACTTTGCCAAACCACTGAATTCTACTAGGGAGAGGAGGCAGGAGCTTATCTCAGCCGACTCTAGCCAAAGGCGGGGAACACCCTGAACATCTTGCCAGTACATTGAAGGATGTGTTTGCATGTTCTTTCCGTGCTTACCTGGGTTTCCACTGGGTACTCCAGTTTCCTCCCACAGTCCAAAGACATGCAAAGCATACTAATTGGCTTTTTCACATTGCCCCTAGGTGTGAGTGTGAATGGTTGTATGTGTGTTGGCCCTGCAATAGTCTGGTGAGCTGTTCAGAGAGTACCCAGCCTTCATCCAGTGTCGGCTGAGCTACCAGCCTCCCCGTGTCCCTAACGAGATTAAGTCACTCGGCAAATCTGTGAGATGAGTGAATAAGAATATTGAAGAGTATAGTGTATACTTATGTTTAAAGGAAAAAGTGATTAGGTTCGTGTTCCTATGTTTAGAAAAGTACTGCATGTACTTACAGCTTGTAATATCCTTATCTTTTCCAGGCTACACAGCTTTTTTTAATTCACAATGATGATATCCAATTCCATAAAGGTACTATATGTAAAAATTGGCCACTTGTCAAATTTATACTCCATACTCCAAACCAATAGGGGGTATTACTGGATATCACCAGAAAGAAATGTTAAGAATCAAGGAAATGCACGACTTTAGGACATTACTGCCTCTGAAGACAAAAAAAAAGACAAAAAAAAAAAAAAGGCCATTGATATCTATGGAATGATAAATGCATATTTTATGGGAGAAAAAATCCCTCTGGAAAAGATAATGTCGATGATGACAGTCAGAGCTCCTGCGAGGACAAGCCATCACTCAAGGTCCAATGTGCACTGCAGACATGATCCTGATTTTCCAACTGTGTTTCTGCATTACCACTCTATCATTTATCAGCTGTAAATATGAGTGGTGAGGACCTTAAATAACTCAAAACGACAAAAAACATTTACTTTTAGAGGAGATGTTAGATATAGGGTGACTTCTTGTTACTGGCTCAGCAGGGGAAGTGTTTTACACTTTTGGCTCAGACACTTCAGAAATTTGGTAGTATTTGGTGTGACTGCTATGTTAGAAAAGTTAAATTGTCCACTTTATTAATTGTATAAATTCTGATTGAACTTGTTGTGTATAATATAAAATATAATTCACAGGATTTATAATAAAATTCACAAATCAAACTGTAGGTTTTATGATGTTTATCTTTACAGATAAACTTTAAAATGATTAAACAAATATATTGATAGTGTTGGCATGATACTGATTTGTCTTATCAACTTGTTTATTAAGATTAGAGATTATTAAATTTGCATAAATGTTTGTTTGATCACATATTATTGTTATTAAAAACAAAATCTCTGAATATTTTTACATTACTTTTAACTGGGTTCATACAAGCTAATATTACAGTCATCACTTATTTACAAAAAAACAACAACTACTAAATAAACTAAAACTAACAACAGGGTAAAACCTGAAAGTCTAAAGCCATTAAAACTAATGCTGCGATCTTCTAATTTTCACATGTGGCATGAGTTTAGATAAGTTAGATAAAAGCCATATCTCAATATCATTTGAAATGTTTTTCGATACAGTTTGTGTTGTATTTATTTATTTAAATTTTGATATACTAAATTAATAGATTTAGCTCTGCATTTAACCCATCCAAAGTGAGCACACACTCGGTGCAGTGGGCTGCCACACTGCGGGGCCTGGAGCGCAGTTAGGTACCTTGCACAAGGGCACTTCAGCCATGAAGATGGAGGAAGGGAAGGTGCTGATCACTCCCCCGCCACCCCGCCACACATTTTTCCTGCTGGTTTGGGAATTGATCCAGTGACCTTTTGGTCCCAAAACCACTTCTCTAACTAGTAGGCCACGGCCGCCCTCTTTAGTTCACTAAAGCTCTCTTTTGAATTGTCCAAACAAGGCCTATTCTAACTAGTCTGAAATGTATATCAACAAACAGCTAATTTAGCAACTATATTAACACTGTCGGCACTGTTTTACAATTAGTTACCTTAATAAGCTATCACTAACTAGCCAAAGTTGGCATTAACAGTTATTTGCTTACCAGACTAGAAGAAATGTTACGAACTCAGAATCATGTTAACTTTTGTTTTGCTTGTATTTCTTTCACTTTTATTCTTGCCATCGAACATAATTCCTTGCTGGTAGCAAGTGTTGGTGATAATGGCCTTTTACAAAGAGCTCATGTTTATTGTTTCATCATCGACTACCTGTCCTTAACAACTGTGTGGTAGTACCTTTAGCATGATTAAAAAGAAGTTAGAATATGCCCTCGGGGCAGCGTTATTATTCCACCTCCTCATGTTGGACTGAGGGCACATGGGACACTACAGGGACTCTCCTCGAGAGGAGTGGGATTACGAGTGGAAGTGGTATCATGAGCTAGCCAAGGCTAGTTAGTTAGCATGCTAACTTCAGGTTATATCTCTGCAGTATAACAGATAGAAGGCTTAGACATAACATCTGTTGATAACTGTACTTATTTTTCCTTAAATATTCTAATTAAACCTCGTACACACCTGTAGGTGAAATATGTCAAACTGTCATCACTCCTCAGAGCAAACCTTTTTTTTTTTTTTTTTTTTTTTTTTTGGTAATTGTCCTACATCATTCACAGGATGTGTCCCAGGTCCTATCTGAATTGGATTTGCCTCTGTAGAATGACTGCATGAATTATTCAAAGAAATATTGAACATTGGTTAAAACACCCTGGTCATTTAAAGAGGTATTAGTAGTGATAGCTGCTTTGTGATGGTTTGAATGGTTTCTTTCTCAGCACCAGTTTACACGACTGTGTGTCATTCATCTGAGGTCCAGCCATTAAAAATAAATTTTACATAAAGTAAAAGATATTTCAATATAATATGTACTACTTATTAACTAAGTGTGAGGTCACTACTGGGAAATTCCAGACCAAGGCTTTGATAAACCGACAGAGTGATAGTAAGGGAACTGCACCAAGGCTGAAGTTTGGAATTTGATTAGAGATGGGACTAATTTCCATGTATGGATGATACAGTTTTGGGGTTCTGAAATTTATAAAAACAAAGCAATCGAAAGTAATTTTTTTTAATCTTTTTTTTTTTATTTATTGTCATGACCTCACCTGTTCACGACGCACGCAGTGACTCCGACCTTTCCAACATGGACGCCACACATACACACACATCCAACATGTCTGCAAAAATGCACTGCCACGGTTGGTGTCACTGGCTGCCGACATAAAAAGTTTTCCCTTTCAGAAAGACAGTTCCAGTTCGGACTAGTGATTCTGCAATGTACACGTTTTTTCTATGATCGTGGAAATCATCTCTAAATAAGTTATTTATTATATGCCATTTGTGGACATTCTAGACTTACCAACTCAACATCTTAATCACTTGTCTAAATTCCTCAAAAACGTGAGAAAAAATCTTGATGAGTACGAACTAATGAGCACTGACCAACGTCCAGTTTGGCATTCAGAGATATCTTTCTGGTGCTTCATCCATGTTTAATGGATGTTCCAGAACAATGAATTTGACTCCAATTATCCAATCAGAAAAGCATTCATTCACGGGAGGTTGTTTTTACTGTCTTTTTACTATTTGTGGTCTAAGATAATATACTCTTCCTCATAACTCTTCCTGTCTGGCACTATTTTTCTCTCACTGGAGCACTAGGGTGGTGCTTAAAAATCGAAAGTCAGAAAGTCTAAGTTCCAGCCCCTGAAATTCGTTGGAATAGCTGAAAAAACTTTGTGGGTGAAATTTTTTCTCAATTGGACAACATTTACCCCTCCCTCAACGACCTTGAAATTTCACCCTGAGGATCCCCAAGATATGCTTTTTGTCTGGGAATGAACAGAGCATATAAGGATTAAAATCGGAACATATTATTCTATGAAAAGGAAATGATGCCAATAGTAAAGAAAATCATAAGTGACTGTAACAGTACTAAACATCCGTTATATGAAAAATATCAATTGTTGGCGAGTGGGCGTGCTACCCGCGGGCGTACTAATATTTGTTTACATGTTTGAAATTATTCTTTGTTTCTAATAATGTAATGTCTTGTACTTTGTGCAATTTATTATGCATTGGATTACAAATAAAAAATTTTTATGTTCCTTTCTGTTCTATTCTAAAAATGAATAAAAACTTTTAAAACATTCATTTCATTTGGGGTCGGTGTTAATTATGTATCCTTCATTTATCCATTTCAAAATATTATGTACCTGGTCTCTCAGTGGGAAAATGCATTTACTCAAAGCTAACCCCTGTATATACCACTCAAAGTTATGCCTATTGTTTTTGCCTAAATTGCCCAGTCAACATATTCTCAAGCATTGAGAGAAATTCAAATGAAAGGTTTCTCGACAGTTTTTGAATCAGAAAAGTCTCTAGAATAACATAAATGAATTACAGTTAAAAGAAACTAGGTAGGCAAACATCTCTTAATTTGCATAAATCCAAGACGGTCACCCAGAACTTCATTTTACCATATTCGGGCTACTAATTAATATTTTTCAAGGATTTAAGGTGCGAAATTATGGTTTTCTGGGTAAAGGAATCCATTAGAACACATCTCGAGTTGATTTGAGTATTTGTTCATAAGTCTAGTATTGTTACAGTCACTTATGATTTTCTTTACCATTGACATTTCTTTTTCATAGATTAATTTGTTTTCTATCAATTTTGATGTTACAAGTTTTATTTTCATTCTCATTTTAATCCTTATATGCTCAGTTTATTCCCAGACAAAAAGCGCCTCATGGGGATCCTCAGGGTGTATCTTCAAGGTCGCTCAGGGAGGGGGAATTTCAGTTTTTTCAGCTATCCCAACGAATTTCAGGGGTTGGAGCTTAGACTTTCGGACTTTCGATTTTTAAGGACCACCCTATTGGAGCACCAACAAAGTCATTTTCTCCTTCTTCAAACTATTCAGGATAGTATAATTCACTTACTCTGAATCGAGAGCTGGAGGTCTCTGTTTGATGAAGCCTAAAGGACAACATCATCCGCAAAAAGCAGAGACGAGATCCTATGGCCACCAAACCAGAACCTCTCAACGCCTAGGCTGTGCCTATAAATTCTGTCCATAAAACTTATGAACAGAAGCGGTGACCAAGGACAGCCTTGGCGGACTCCAACCCTCACCGGAAAAAAATTCGACCTGTTGTTACCAATGCGGAAGAGGCTCTGGCTCCAGTAATACAGAGACCGGATGGCCCGTAGCAATAGGTCTGGTACACCATATCCCCAGAGCACACAAGATAGCCTGAGGGACACGGTCAAAAGCCTTCTCTAAGTCCACAAAGCACCAGCTCTACACACTCTCCAGGATTCTGTAAAGTGTGTAGAGCTGGTCGGGAGTGCTGCGACCAGGAAGAAAACCACATTGTTCCTTCGGTCTGATCCTCCTTTTCAGTACTCTTCAGTATAATTCATTCAATCTGCCTGCTCGTTATCACTTATGTCACTTATGTTAAAAAGCTTTCAGCAGTGAATCTACCCGGAAATTCCGGACCTCTCAGCAGCCAATCAGATCGTGCATATCATCCGTGCCATAAACTAAAAGTGATTGCATATTTATTTCTGCCATCACACCAGCTGTTTTCACATGTGCATTTACAGTGTCCTCCTACTTAAACTTCTCCAAGGCTTTAATAATAAAGTCGATCCTATCATCTGTGCAAGAGACACACTGGATCTACCAAACAGTTCAGTTTTTCATAAAAACCAATGATCAGATGCAAGAATTACTACGTGTCCTGCAGCTTGGTAGTTTCGTCAGTAAGGCACCAGACACTTATTTTCCCATATTAGCAAGCTGACCTACAAATAAACACGCATGCAGGTCATACAGTTCATTTAGCACACTGAGAAACCCTGAGATTTGTGTAATCTGATGGAATGAGATTTATTTATTCTCCACTTGGGTTTAGACATTTGATCGGGAGAACAGTACACATTCCGACGGAACGTGGGTACTCGTGCTTAAAATTATAATCCTGTTTTTGGCAACTACCTGCCTGGTTTTCCCAGTAGTGTGCAGATTTTTTGTGTGGCACAATAAAGTGTGTTATTAATGAGAAAAATGTGTGCCTGCATTAAAGATTGACATCATATTTGTAAAATGTTATGCTAATTATTGAGCATTCTGTGTTGCTGGTGTGGTAACATCAAGCATATATAGTTTGTAGCTAAATTATTTATCCATTCAGTCGACGAGCTGTATTCCAAACAGACCAGTCATCACTCAGTCAGATGTATATTTTTTGCCAACAACTTGTAATTTTATGGTCGGCACGGCACATCCGTCTTACAGCAAGAAGGCCTGGGTTCGATTCCCGATCGCCCTGGCCTCGGGGCGTCTCTGTGTGGAGTTTGCATGTTCTGCCCATGCTTGCATGAGTTTCCTGCAGGTACACTGGTTTCCTCCCACAGTCCAAAAACATGCACAGTAGCCTAACTGGCTGTTTCAAATCACCCCTAAGTGTGAGTGTGAGTGCGAATGGTTGTATGCTGTTCAGGGTGCACCCTACGTTTGCTCAAAGTCGGCTGAGATACCCTAATTAGGATTAAGCTGCTTAGAAAATGAATAAATTTATACTTTTCAAATATACTGTATAAGAGATTAAAATGGGCTCATTTAGTACAGAATTTTCAGTTAATGTTGGTAAATTATTAACATTTGTCATATAATAATACAAATAAGGATAGATGCTGACCTATCAAATGTTTACATGTGAATCAGTGCTTTTGATCACAGTCACATGTTTCTGTATGTGAAAATGGGAAGTGGGAGACAATTCTATACAACTCTAAAATACTCATGTAATACTACTACTTGTAATAATATTTTAAATTCTGACACACAAAGCCTTCTGGGTAACTAGGATTAGAATTTTGTCTTCTTATTTCTGTAACATAATCAATGCAGCTTTATTTGTTTTTCTGTACAGTATATTTTCTCTTAAGCTTAATATAACAGGAAAACAAGAAAATGGAGCATCTTAATCTCAAAGGTATTAAAATGTAGTAGTGTTTATCATATAAGGTTTTAAACCATGCAGATTGGTATGAGTCTTTCAGACCGAATGTTTTCCCATTGCTTGACAGTGATCAAGCGGAGCTGTGGGGTTAAAGCTGCTCTTATGTATATATTCAATGCCTTTCAACAGTATGGGATCGGCAAGGTTTTTTTGGGGTTTTTTTTGCTATTCACTGAAGATAAACAAGATAATAGATCTCAACTTTGCCCTGCGATGGCCTGGCGAGCTGTCCAGGGTGTACTCTGCCATCGCACAGAGTCGGCTAAGACGGGCGCCAGCCTCCCCGTGACCCTAATTAGGATTAAGCGGTTCAGAAAATGAACGAATGGATAGTTCTCAACTTCAAGTTAAGTTTTCCTATATTTACATCTAGATGTGTTAAAAAAAATGAGCTTGACACATTATTTGAACCCACCTATTTTTTTTTTTCAAGTGATCACAAATATTGGAACATTTGACTAGCAGGTGTTTCTTGTATTGGTGTGTGCTGTTTAACAATTAAACAATTACTAGCTCTGAATATCTACTCTTGGTTTGATCCCTGGGCTTCACTCAGAGAACTGAATATCATCGAAATTACATCATGTATATTTACATGCATTGACGGTGCCACCCAGTTGTGAGTGTCTTGGACTGGCCCACCAACTGGTCAACAATGCCACAAGAGTGTGCAGCGTGAGGATGTAAACTAAAAAATTCCAAATAAACAAGGTTATTAAGAGTTGCATTTCATCATTAAGTGTATTCTCCATGCTTACATACACTTATTGAGGTTTATTACCCTCAGTCAAAATGTTGCTGAAGGGAATTGTTATAATGCCATCCTGTGGATCCACACTTTATGATACAGTGATAGGATCAACATATTACCCATGGAGAACTCTGTATTTTTGTAAACGTTTATTTTTGCACTTCATTATTTTAAGCACATATGTTTAAATTTCATCATTATGTTTTATTTGTAATTTTTAAGTGATCCTACGATTGCTTTACTATCCCACCTATTTTTATCTGTGTTGGTTTGTCTGTTTGTTGGTGTGCGATATAGCTCAAAAACTTATGGATGGATTTTGATGAAACTGTTTTCTGCAGTAGGGTATGGTGCAAGAAAAAAACATTATTACATTATTGCACTTTATTGAGTGGTCTCCTGGTTGCTTCCCTTTAGAGGTTTTTTGGACACGTCCCCGGGACAGACCAAGTACTCGCTGGAGAAATTATATATTATGTCTGGCCTGGGAACGTCTCCTCAGTGTTGCTGGGGAGAGGTATACCTAGATTTCCCTCCTAGACCTGTTGACCTGACCTTGGATAAACAGACGAAAACAGATGGATGGATGGATGGATGGATGGATGGATGGATGGATGGATGGATAGAGGCTTGTAAACTACTGCAATTCCATATTTGTCCGATGTCGTATTTGATTTCAACTTGTTTCAGTGGCACGGTTCTTGTTGATGTTATTCCTTTATTTTTTTTGTTTACAGACTTAACCACAGAATTAGAACTTCCTGGTAAGTGGAAAAACAACAGAAAAATTTAATTATTACTAAGTAAGACAAATAGCACGTGGTCTTCAGGGATTACCTCTGAGCCACAAACAAGACATTTCTAAAATGTAAGAATCCGTCACATTCTATCAATATTTTATAAAAAGTAATAGTTATAAGGCTTTCATTGTCTATATTCGTATTTGTTTACACTGCCCATGCTGTCAGGGTGGCCCTTAGCAATAGTTCTTGTGTACACATGTTGCCTCCATTCAATTCACTTCAGTGTGTCAGACAGCCACATGGGTCCACCTTGTGGTGTAGAAACAAAACAAAACAGGAACTGCAATTCAAGTTATTAAAATAGGTAACTACTGCCAGGAAATGGTGAAGAAATGGCAATGCTTTATTTCTGTCAGCAGATGAAAAACGCAAAAGATGCAGAAGGGGAAGAACTGCTTTAATTCACCTTTAAGAAATTTCTACTAGTTAACTGGATTAAGCCTATTTATTCACTGATTTTCTACAGTTTACTTGTCTAATTGCATGAATGCATGTTTTAGGAGCTAATAAATGTTTATTTATTTATTTTTACTTTACAAAATACATATACATTATGTGACATACAGGCACTGATCCCAAGTGGATCATGCATTAGGGATGAGGCGGCCATCTTGGAAAGACCCCCTTGCTAGAAGACCAGAGTAGCATTTCACTAATACTTCATTATTTAAAATCACATCAAATAAAATAATAATAATAATTTAAAAAAGACACAAAACAGTTTTTGAATGAAACACATCTTAGCTTTAATTATTTCTGCTACGTTCCATGCCACTGGAGTAAAACCTTCATCAGTAAAGAAGATTTACCAAGATGACACCAATCCGGCTCCAATTTTAGCCCCATGCTGACACTCGGATGCACGATCAAGTCTTTCTTAGAGCTCAGTGCATGCAGGTCTGTAGCGACCTCATCTCTAAATCTAGAGATGACAACGGATTTTCCTCTTGTCTCCTGGTCTGTCTAGAAGTGGGAAAATGGAGAAACTTCCACTTAAACTATCTTAATTAAACTGAAATACCTGTATAGCAAACTAAATCATACTAATTCAACTGGTGATGCATGTTTGTTTATTTTTTAGTACTTTCTTTCTTTCTTTCCTCTCTAATGAATGTACACACAGATTGATGTGATCTGATAATGCTGCCTGTTATAGACCCTGAATTGCTGACCCTGAGTGGCTTACAGAAGGACAGGATCACTGCAGAGTTCTGTAACGATGATTAATGTTCAAATGTACTTATATTAAGACCAGAAGGCAAAATAAACATATACGTACATACAGCCCACCTGAATGAGTCTCAGTTGAGGAGTAAGTGCTGCTTCCCCTTTTGATAAATGATGAAGGTTCCATCCCACCTCACCTTACTCAGCACCGATGCACTTTATACTCCTGTTTCTAAGAAATTGGTTTTGGATTATGTTCATTAACAGATATTAAGCCGATATGATACAAAGCTTTGTATATTGTTTTAAGATGCAAATAATGTAATAATGGTTTATACAGGCCTAATATGCAAAGTGGGTTCAAAGACTAACAATTAATTCTTCACTCAACATCAAAAGAGTAGTGTTTATCATACTTTAGTTGTCTTAGTGAAAATGTGTAAGTCTGTGAAGCCATGTCAGTACATTTTTAAAAACTGTACTGATGATCTCATTTGTAAGAACTATCTCTCTTCTGCTTCATTAAATAAATTAGCAATAATACATTTAAATAATAAATAATACATTTCTTGAGCTTTTTCTAATGATGCACAAATATATGACACTGAGATGCTCTTCATGAAGCAGTCAAAAAAATCCAATAGGTTTTTATAAACATTTAGATTTACAGCATTTGACAGATGCCCTTATCCTTCGAGACTTACAGAAGAAGTAAACACAGTATAAAGTAAAAGCAGACAATGGCAGCACTTCCTCAGGCTTGAGCCATGCACGAAATCTTAGCAGGAGGTAGCATGAAACACTACCATCTAGTGGTGAAAATTGATAGCTGCAACTTTTCACTTTTTTTATTGGTAACTTGAGGATTTTTACAACTTGTTTTCACGTTTGCTTCATTCCGTTTGACATTGTCCAGCACAAATATTTTGTGCTTAACCTTATATTATTTACACTCACTCACTCATTTGCTGAACCACTTAATCCTACTAGAGTTGTGGTGAGGCTGAAGCCTGTTTAAGCTGACACTGGGCGAAGGTGGGATACACCCTAAACTGCTTGCCAGACCATCAAAGGGCCAACACACACACACACACACACACACACACACACACACACACACACACACACACACACACACACACA
>JBCNYH010050943.1:0-11590 GCA_039654325.1 Tandanus tandanus | reverse complement strand
CAGCCTACTCTTGACAAAAATCAGCAATGGTTCTTTTACATGCCTCTCACCACAGACAGTGAGAGACATGACCGGCCCTTGATAACCCAGTTAGCTGCACTGTGGGGACAGCAGTGACAACCCGTTGATAGTTTGGCTTGAACCCCGACCTTGGGATCAGTAATCCAGCACTCTATCACCGGGCCACCACTGCCCCACGCAGTAAAATTTTAACTAAAATGAGGAAAGAACAAGCACAAATGGTATATCTACAGGAAACCCATCTAGACTTTAAGCAAGATGAGAAATTTTTTTAAAAAAGGGCTTTACTAATGTTTTTTCCTCCTCTTATAATCATGGGCGAAGGGGAGGAGTTGCAATCCTCCTATCAGGCAAATTACAGTTTAATGAAATATTTGAGTTATGTGATAAGAAAGGAAGATTTATTCTAGTACTGGGAAACAAAGAGGGGAATCCAATTACGTTACTAAATGTCTATGTGCCCCCTGGAAGCGACATCCATTTCTTGAAGAAAATCATTGATATGATGGTAACAGAGACAATAGGTCTACTTATCTGTGGGGAAGATTTAAATATACATTTAAAATCATAACTAAACACTTCTAATGGAAAACCACAGGAAACAAAGTCACTAACCAAGAAAATTAATGTATTATTTAAGGAGGTGTGTTTAATTTTATATATGGAGAGACTTGCATCCTAACCAAAGGGATTATACTCACTACTCCTCGCCCCACTCATTATATACAATAAGAGATTATTTTGTAACATTCCAAAAACATAAATATAAAATAAACACTTGTGAAATTGGGACAATAGATTTAAGTGATCATGCACCTGTCTACCTGTCCATTGATCTAAACCTGCAACCAAAAATTAATAATTGGAAACTAAATTCAAGCTTACTAAATGATCCTCACTTTAAAGAACAAATTGGGAGAGAGATCAGATTTTATTTGGAAACTAATGACATTGGTGATGTGTCTCCTCCCTGTGGGACGCTTTAATGGCAGTCATGAGAGGGAAAATTATTGCAATATCCTCTTATAAGAAAACAAATGAAAAATAAGAAATTAGAAGAAATAAGAAATAAGTCAAAAGAATTAGAGAAAAAAAAACATAAAATGAAAACAACACATGATATATCAGAGGATATCATGAAAATAAGAAACCAAATTAATGATTTAACTACATACAAAATTAAGAAAAATTTAATGTTTCTTAAACAAAGATATTATGAAACTGGATCTAAATCAATGAAAATACTGGCCTGGAAGTTTAAAAAGAAAATAGCACAAAACACGATACTCAAAAGTAAAGATCCAGTTACAAAAATAATATAAACTAAATTAAATGAAATTCAAGTGACCTTCTGAATATTTTCTAAGACTCTGTATACTAAACGGGCAGTGGGCAACACTTATGAAATAGACTGCTTTTTGAATGATTTGGACTTACCAAAGCTAAACGAAGAACAAAATAAATGAATCATAGAGGAGATAATATAAAAGGAATTAAAATTAGAAATAAGCAAACTCAAATTAAATAAATCACCAGGATCAGATGGATATACAGCAGAAGGGTACAATGAACTTAAAAAAAAGTTAATACCAGTGATGCCGTCCACATTGAATTGGCCCCCAACGAACGCACAAACACCACCTAGCTGAAATGAAGCAATAATATCTGCCATTCCAAAAGAAAATAAAGGCAAATTAGAATGTGGATCATACAGGCCAATATCAGTTTCTGAATATGGATTATAACCGTCGTGGCTAGGCGATTAAAAAATCTCTTTCCTAATCTGATACATAACAACCAGACAGGTTTCTTCCGAGAACGTCAAAGACAAAACAATATACAACAGACATTGTTTATTATAAATCATATTCCAAAGAATAAAATAGCAGCACTGGTAATTAGTATTGATGCAGAAAAAGCATTTGATTCAGTAAATTGGAGCTTTCTTTATGGAGTTATATATAGATTTGACCTAGATGACACAATAATTAAAACGATACAGTCACTATATAATTAACCCACTGCTCAAATTAAATTCCAAACTTAGAGTAAAATTAGATACTAGATTCAAAGAATGGACACATAAAGGAATATTAGCTTTATATACAATAAAGAAGAAGGAAATTCTACTTAGTTTTGAAATGATTAAAGGAAAATATTCACTAGAAGCACATGATTTTTATCGTTACCTACATGTAAGACATTTTGTCAATGACGAGGTTCAATATAAGACAGAATTGAGCAAATTGCTGTTAAATTTATTTAAAAAGGCAAATAGTTCAAATAGAGACAGAGGCATTATTTCGGCTATATACGGGCTCATACACATGAAAACACATTCGACTTTATATGTAAGGACAAAATGGGAAAGGGAGGGAGGAATAGCTATAATGGAGGAAGAGCGGACAATGAAATGGATATATCAATGGAAATGTGGTAGCTCACAGAGTTGGAGGGATTTGGGTTGGAAAAGCCTGATAAGATATTTTATTACACCTTTCCAAAAACCTCTCTATGAAGGTAAACCTCTGTCTTGCTGGAGAAACTGTGGAAATACACATGCAAATCATTATCATGTTTTTTGAGACTGCCCTGTTATTAAAACTTTCTGGGAAACAATACATAATGCAATAAATATTTGGAAGTTACCTGCCTCTTGAATGTAAAATTTTATTTTTTAGACATATGCCTAAAGAGTGGCCTAAAAGAGATCAATATTTATTTAGTATTCTATTATTGGCAGGCAAAAAGGACCTGATGAAAAAATGGCTTTCACAGGAGAGCCCAATGTTGCACATGTGGATGGACATCACACTGGATATAAACAGGATGGAGAGAATCACAGCAGATGTGAATTACAAAAGGGACTTTGATTTATCCTGGAAGAAATGGTTGGACTATACAACACCACACAGGCTAGACTTTGACTCAGCAAACCTTGGATAAAGTACCGACTGTGTGTAACAACCAGTAGATCTCACTCCCTATATATTTATGTTCTTATATTTCTTAAGTTAGGTTTGTATGTGTGTTTCGTTTTCTTTTCACTGAAATAAAGGTCATTCATGCAGGTAAAACTGTGACTGATAACTGAGGATGTATGTCGGAACTCAGAGCCCTCTCTGAGTGGACATACGCCAGGTGGAAGTAAAGTCCCTCTGATTACCTGATTATCTCTTAGTTCATGCCCAATAATTCACTAATTACTCACAATACTTAATCAAAATTAAAGATTTCAATGGAGCAGATGAGGAGAAGCAAGATTCCTTTATTCAAAGTTGTAGTCTATCACATACAATTCTGAGAGAGCAGCTGGTCTCTAAGGTCTGATCTGATCATCAGCTATCAGCATCAGCGTCAAAATCAGAATCAGCAACAACTCCTCTGAACTCCCTCTCTTTTATACACCAGACATTCTAGGACGCCACCCTCTTCTTAATTTGCATATGCTCAAGTCATTTCCCATTATGTTCAAGGTTTGGGCTATTTTTGCCCTACCCACCTTATTTTTGCATATTTTCTCATTTGTCCCTATTCCGCCCTTGATATGATGTCATCCTTCCTGTGGTGACGCCTATTTTTCTTCATTTAATTTCCCCTTATTTTCAGGCTAATTTGGGAGTTTTTATTTTTTTAAAATTGGCGCTTTCTTATAAGTGCCACTTCCATACTCTTTGTGTCTTTGTGAACTATTCAGACAAATTGTTCTGCAAGCTACTTTTTTTTAACAGTCCAGCTATGTGTAAGTATCTCCTGACCTCTTTTATATTATTCTATAATATGCTATTTTATCTTTTCCCAAGCATCTTACTCTATAAGCAAGCTCTTTGTTCTTATTGCCGTTCTGCACTTCTCTAGTTTCATTATTACTTAAGCTCTGTCTTCTGCCTTACATTCCATTGCCCTTTGTGTACTATGCCACTGCATTCTGGTCACTCTGACCATGTCCATTCACCCCATTACCTTCTCTTGTTTCTCTTATTTACAGCTCAGCCAGCTCATTGTGCCCTTTTTAGTAGAGGGAGATCCGATCACCATCACCATTATCACTACAACTTGGCTCATGCTAATCCTGACCTTCTGGATTTTCTGGAGTTTCTATCTGCCAACTGGTCTATATCTAAGTCTCCTGGGTTTCAATCCAGGTCCACCCTTCATACTTCCCAGCCTTCAGCTGTTACCCATGATCAGTCTACTCAGGCTCAACCTGAAACCTGAGACCAATCTACCCAGGTCTACTTTTGGCATTGCCGGGATTGTCCATCTACTAATTCTGCTCCCTTAGGTTCTCCTTTTCTCCCTTTATGCTCTCCTGAGTATTCTTCCCCAGAATCCTCCCCTCCTGCTTCTCCAATGGAATATTATCCGGATTCTCCCGCTGATCCCCACGAGGCAATGTGACGTCCGTAAGGTAGGTTCGGACACTCTAGGTCAGTGTCATCATCCGAGTAGGCGAGTTGTACCAGCCTTGGGCGTGATTCTTTCCACTAAGGCCCTTTTCCAGCAGCCCTGCAACAATTATTCAAATACCAATGCTCTCTGCCTTCTACCTTGACTGCTGTTGGTGTTGCCAACACCACTTTAAATGGTCCTTCTCTCCGTGGTTGGCTGCAGTGTGTCCTTTTGAAAAGCTTGATATAGACGTAGTCTCCAGGCTCCACTTAGTGAAGTTCCTCCTGCTATACCCTTGCACCATGCGTGGCTGCCCCGACCTCTGCATACAGAGTTCTGTGTATTTGTGTTAAGTGTTTCACATAGCTCGACATTTCGCCTTCTAACTGCTCCAGTGCCGGCCTTTATAGGGTCCCAGAGTGAATGCTACTGGCATTAGAAATTTATCTACCATACTGGCTAAGTATGGGGACCACCAATCTGTGCAGATTGTCTCCATGATTTTCCTGCGATCACAATGATCCATGTGCTTCCTTGATCAGCATTGGAAGGAATCCTAGCGGTGCTACCAACACTCCATCACAACTTCTCCATACCCCTGACTGTGGGTTTAAAACTGCACCTCGCTTTTTTCACAAGTCTCTTTCTGCTGCTGTGGCTGACTCCTGAAACTCTCTAACATCGTCTATCATCACCTGCATCTGCTCATTTTCGCCTGGCTCTCCCGCTTCCATCATCCCTATTATGTACACTTCTTCTCCAGCCACAGCCTTCTTTGCTGCTTCATCAGCTGCAGCATTTCCTCTGCTAACCCATTCCCCATCTGACTTGTGGGCTTTGCATTTCACAATTGTCAACTCCTTGGGGAGCATCATTGCTCCTAATAACTCTGAAATTGCTGGCCCGTGTATAATACTTGATCCATCGGCTCTCTGGAAACCTCTTTGTGCACAGATTGGTCCAAACACAAGACATACTCCATAAGCATAAGCCGAATCTGTACCTAGTCTGCATGTCGTTGTTAGTGCTTCTATTTCTGTTAATTGGGCAGAACATGGTTGTGGCACTGCCACCGTCATCACTGTTTCAAACATTTTGTAATCGTCATCAAATTTGATCACCACGTAACCTGCTTTGTTTCCTTCATTGGTACGATAGCATGATCCATCCACAAAGAAGACATATTGAGCATTAGGCAGCACTTCTGCTTCTAAATCTGCTCTAGCTTTTAGGTATTTTTTTAACCTTTTTAGTGCATTCATGTGGGGCTCCTTCTTGTGGGAGCACTACCCTATCTGCAGGATTTATTGTATGGCACTTTTCAATTGTCAGTTCTGGGGCTGATAGAATAACATCGTAACCTGTTCGTCGAGCATTAGTTATTTTGAAATTTTGGCTGGTCAGTAGTGCATGCAATGCATGAGAGGTGTACAGGGTCACAGGATGCCCCATTGTGATTGATGATGCTTTTTGGAAGGCAAATGCCGCTGCTGCCAATCCTTCATAGCATGGTGGCATGCCCTCCTCCACATTATCAAGCGCCGTGCTGCGCTATGGGTCTTTTCCCCATGCTCTTCTGTTCCTGTGCTGCACTGTTGACGCAAACCCTTTTCTCTCTGATACGTACAAATGGAAGGGTCTCCCATAATCTGGACATGCTAATGCCGGTGCAGACGATAGGTCAGCCTTTATTATATCGAATGCTGCCTTTGAGTCCTCCGTCCAGTTTATTTTTGCACTAGATTTTGTTTGGTCTGCTGTCCTCACTATGTCTCTGAGTGGTTGTGTTTTCATGGCAAAGTCACAAATCCAAGGTCTACTAAACCCAGCTAAACCCAAGAAGGATAGCATTTGCTGAATGATTTGAGGTCTAGGAGCTTTGCGGATCGCTTCTACATGTTCTAGAGAGATTTTTCATGTAGTGCCTTCGAGCACTCTACCTAAGTATTCTACCATTGGTTGGCAGAATTGCAACTTTTTCTTAGCTACTTTGTGACCATTTTCTGCCAAAACTTTTAGGACTGTCACAGAGTCCCATATGCATTGCTCCTTGGTTTGGCTGCAAATCAATAAATCATCCACGTATTGGAGCAACGTGGAAGTTACGTCCAGATTAGCCAAGTCTCGCTCTAAGACTTGGTTGAAGACTGACAGACTTTCACAGTACCCTTGGGGTAACCTTGTATATGTATATTGTTGTCCCCCATAAGTAAAGGCAAACAAAAGTTGTGAATCTGGATGTAGGGGAACACTAAAGAACTTGGAACATAAGTCGATAACCGTGTACCACTTTGCTCCTTCTGGGATATTAGACAATAGGGTGTAAGGATCAGGGACTACCAGTCTTCCTGCTATCACCACTTTATTTATTTTTTGCAAATCATGGACCAGTCTCCATTTGTCTGAATTTGGTTTCCTGACTGGAAAGATGGGGTTGTTGCACTGGCTATTAAAACTCCTGCTTCCACTAATCCCTCAATTGTTGGTTTTATCCCTGTTATTGCATCTTTTGACAATGGATACTGTTTTTGATATGGCAAATGTGCTCCTGGTTTTAGCTGTATTTTAACTAACCCTGCTGATTTTACCAATCCTACATCTGTTGGATGTTTAGTCCATAATTGTTCCGGTACCTGTGCTAACGCGTCCCCCCTTTCTTCCTCTGTAAGATCTTGATCTTCTGCCCATTGGGACAGCTGCTTGGTTTTTGCTTTTCTCTATCCTTACATTCTCTACTCTATTAATCAGAACAGTCTGTGGTTTTACTTCATCTACTGCTACCTGCTCTATTCTAAGAAATTTTCTGTCTGGTGATACACTGACTCCCTGTTCTATCTGTGTCCACTGCATTACCTGACTTGCTTCCTTCACCATTGGCCCTAATTCTTTTGATTTAAAATTCTGCCTGATCAGCAGGGAGACATGGGGAGCAGCCTCAGAAATTTGGTACCAGTAACTGAGTTGCGGTGGTAGTTGTATCACGGCAGCAACTCCTTGGGGTCCTACTATAATGTTCACAGTTTTCAGAGTGTTTGTTGTTGGAGTCACCAGTTCATCCCACATGCCTTCATATTCCTTGTTCAGTCCTTTCTTATCATAAATCATTGTACAGTGCCACGGTTCTCTGCTTAGCTGACAGTCAGGTCGCATTTTGGTTAGCCAGGGTTTCCATTTTTCATATAGACCTCTTACTATGTTGGGTGAGTTGCTTAGTTCCAGCCAGTAGATTCTGTCCATCACACATTTCTCTAATATTGTTTCTATCATGTGACATTGCTGGATCAGACAGTCCGGGAGCTCTATCCATACTCCTGTTTCTCCACAGTGTATTTAAGCTCCCATCTTACACAGCACATCTCTGCCAAGTAAATTTGCTGGGGTATCTTGTGAGTACAGTATTGGTGTTTGGACAGACCCTCGAATCTCTATCTCTTGTGGCTCTGTAAGTCACAAAGTCTGTGTTTTCCCTGAGAAGCCTACTGTTTTTACTGCTTTGCTAGAGAGGGGGAGCTTTGAGCCTTCTCTTCCTGTAGTTGTATGTTGCACCTGTGTCTATCAGAAACGGTGCCCGAATCTGTCTTCCCACCACTACTGAAACGGTGGGTTCCTGAGAGGGGTGCAGTGAGATCATGTTCTGCACCAGCTCCCCCTCTGGCTTCTCTGGGCCTCTTCACATGCTTCCCAGGGGAGGCCCCATGGTGCCTGCTCCCGGGTTTAGTGGTCCCTGGGGTGGCTGATTTGGCCTCATCCAGGGTCCCATCCAGTTTCCTTGACTTTGCCACCCCTGATCCTGTGGGGATTGTTCCTTGGGGGCGCTATTTGTCCTCCTTGTTGGTATGCATATGGGCAGTCTCGTTTCATATGGTTCTTTGGAGCTCTTCCTCTTGAGGATTGGTGCCAGGATCCTCCTCCTCAGTCTCATCCTTGTCCTTGGCCCCATCCTCGGTTTTGAGGTGGGTATTGTTGGACTGGGGGGTACATTGGCATAGGTGGAGGTGGATAGTGTGCCTGTTGTGGTGGATACGCTGGTGTGGCTTGTACCATGGCTGCTGGTTGTGGCACTAGGGGTGCAGGCTGGGCCATTGGTTGTGCTGTTGGCTGTGCCACCAATACTGCCGCCTGCTTTGCTGCATTCTTAAATTTTTAAATATCTCAGTCATTTTTGCTTTGCCCAGCGTATGCGACCATATGGCTTTAATATCTCCAATAGCCAGCACCTGCCCCGTTGTTTGCTCTTCAAATCTTGTAATCCACCTTTGAGCTCCTTCGCAGATGCTTGGTAATCTGCCTATCAGTCCTGTAAAGTCCATGAATGACCAAGGTACATAAGCCACATCGTGGCCCTTTACTATCACTGGCAACTGATGGGCCATTGCTGACTGGACCATGATTTGTCCATCATTTTCCTCTTTGTTGTCGACTAGGGGGTAGGCTTCTGTTTCCCGCTCCTTGTCCCATTTGGTCATATTGGACCTTAATTTTATGGTCCTACTTGGTGCTGGGTCTCTCGTTTTTCTTTTCTCTGTTTTCAATAGGTTATCTGCCATTTCCAGCTTTTGGGAGGCTTTGTCTGCTTTGTGTTCCAGATCGTCCTGCATTTCCCGTAGACTCTGATGGAGTTGCTTTACCTCATCGCTGTTGGCTCTCAGCCCTCTTATGCTGAGCCCTGCGCACTCGCTCTGTGCCTGTTCTATCCTGTGTACTTTCTGTTGCAGCTGTCTGCTTTGTTTTTCGTCTAGTTCCTCCCTCCGCTCTACCCATCTTAGCTGCCTTTTTGTGTCTTCCAGTTCATTCCTTGCTCTTAGGTGCGACTCTTCTCCCAGCTCACTTATTGCCAGAAGATTGTCTTTTACCCCTGCTATCCGGCTGTTTACTGCTTGCAACTGGCTGTTGATTTGTGATCTCGGCGACGGGGTTAGCTTCAGCCTCCCTACTACATGGTAGTCCTCCTCAATTTCTGCACCAGCCTCGCTTTCTCCAGTGCTTTCGGTACTCCAGCTCGTCTGGCTTTGCCAGGTCTGAGAGTTCACCCTGTCGCTTTTGGTTGCTATGTACCGTTCCTCTCTGCGGTCTCAACTATCTTGATCTCAAAGCTCTTCCTTCTGGCTACTTCCTTCCATCAGTTGGTTCTCCTTCCTGTCCTCTCTTGGCATTGGGGTGCTTGAGTAGTACACATACCCCCCAGGTTGTCTCTTTTTCACTATTTCTTCATCCATCCTCAAATTTCTTTGCATTTCGTCGAGGGTGCTGTGTGATTCGTTTCCCTTCACCATTCCTCCCCAGCTTGGGTCCCACTCTGGGCTCTCCGTGCCTTCTTCCAGACTTTCCTCTGCTTCAGGGAGTCCCTCCATCTTTCCTTCCTTTTGACACCACGTTGCCCCCCTTTCTTCATTTTCATGTGGTTTGCATACCACTTTGCCTTTAAACTGGCCTTCCACTATCTCTAGGTCCACGTCTTGTGGTTGTCCCTCATTCAAGAGGAGTAGGTATATTCCTGCTATGTGAGGGGCAGGTACTTCTCTGTATGGGGGTGGCCTTTCCTGCTCCTCAAGTTCCTCCACTGGTGGGGCTGTTGGTTTTTCTTTCTCCCTTTCCTCCTTTAATTTTCTCTGCACCTCTTCCAGGAAGCATTCTACTATCTTTTTCTTTTTATCTGTCTTTTCACCTTTCTCCTTCTTTATTTCTCCCCAGTTTTCTAGCCTCTGCTTCATTTCTCACATCTGTTTATATTAAAGGTACCAGCTATTGGCCATTGCAACACCACAGTGTGTCCAGTCATTCCATTTCCTCATATATTTTTCAATTTCTTTTTTGCCTCTTTATGTTTTAACATAACCACTCCTGTGGGTGTGGTTGGTAGCTCCTCCCTACTCCTGACACACCCCTCTCTAGCTCTGTACCCAGTTCTTCTACGATTTGAGGATGGACGTTCTGCATCACCCTGTAAATACCTCCAAGATAGTTGTGCAGAGATTTTTACTGTTACTGCTGGTATCAGTGGGTATCTTCCACTGTGATCCGCTAGCGAATTTACCCTGTCGACCACTATTGACGTTGCTAGACCTCTTTCCCACTATACCCACCTGGGTTCAACTGTGATAGTAACCTTTAACCCTGAACAATATCCCCTTTGTAATGGTCTCTCCCACACTACCCCTGCCACAGGCTCATCGTCCTCTCAGAAAGGATCAGGAATATAATCAAATACTGAAAATGTCACACAGGTGCTTCGTGGATCTGGTTGTTCTAGTAGTCTTTTTAATATTGGGCCTAACAGGCTAGGTTTCCAGAGGGCTTGAAGCCTATTGTCCCAAAGGGAATTGGCACTTTAACTCCTCTAGCCCTCTCCCATCTGTCAAATGCCACAATTTATACCTAATGTGTCCTTCTGTCTGATATGATTCCTCGCCCCTCTCGTTTCTACTAAAATGTTCATTCCAAAAATGAGTTCTAATTCCACTTGTTTGTTCAAGTAATCGTGTATTAAAATCAGTCAACCAAGTTATCATGTCATTATCATTTCTGTCTTATTTTTTTAACTATAATGCTGCTGTCTTCTGTGTCTAATTTCTCACTTACGTTTTTACACCTCTAGCTCGCCGCTGGTGAGTCTAGTTTCCTCTTCTGTGTGTGTGTGGTTAGGTGTGTGCTTTTTCTGTCTCTGGGTGGCTCACTTCCCCTTTTCTGTGTGCGAGGTTATGAGTGCGCATTTTCTATGTCTGTGTGTGTTTGTGTGTGTGCATGTATGTGTGTGAGTTACTTACCCCTCCTTTCTCGCTCTCACACTCTGTCTCAACTCTTCTAAGCTTACTCTCAATATCTTCCTCAATCACTCAACTTTATCTATTTCAATTCCTTCTACCACCACTTCAACCATTCAACTTCACAATTCCCTCTTAACCACCTATACCTCTTCACTGCCGGCAGCCTCTCTCTTAGTACACGGTATGCTTTCAATAACCGCACAATACGACAGGTTAATAGATTCACATCAACACTGCTCATAATGCATGTTATAACAACTTCATAACATCACATCAAGAATTCTCATAATACAAAACACAGTGAAGGAAAACATACTAATACGGGTTTATAAGACCACTTATTTAGCTTGACATTAGTAATGAGTATTTAGTGGACGGCTTTATGCGTCTTATGACCTATATTGATTAAAGGC
>JBCNYH010050754.1:0-11596 GCA_039654325.1 Tandanus tandanus | reverse complement strand
CTGCATGGAGGAATGGGCCAAAATACCAGCAACAGTGTGTGAAAACCTTGTGAAGACTTACAGAAAACGTTTGACCTATGTAATTGCCAACAAAGGGTATATAACAAAGTATTGAGATGAACTTTTGTTATTGACCAAATACTTTTTTGCCCCACAGTGTATATATATATATATATATATTTACATGAAGTGTGCTATTACTTTTGTTGGTGTTTTGCATTACCATGGCAACAGAACTAGCCAAAAAAATCCTATTGAAATGAATGGGGAGAGGTTGACAAGCAATCATGAAACTCGCGTAAACTGCCATAAATAAAATAAAGCCATACTTTCACATAGAAACTTGTTTGAACTTTTAGAATGTAGACACTGAAATCGTCATTTCGATGTTCAAAGCAGGTTTTAGATATCTTTTACGGTTTTCTCTCAATTGTTGTTGAAGTTTGACAAGGTTTTTCAGCATCACCCTGAATATCTTCATAAGAGTCAATGCAGAAAAGAACTGTTTAAAATCATTACAAGGGTCATATTTACATCGTGACTCTGAACATTTATCACTACATTCACCAAATTCTTGGCTTGCAATGCTGTCAACCTCTTTTTGCTTACTTTAACAAGTTACAACATACAGGCCGATGGAATATATAATAGAGTAAATATGTATATGTATGTATATCTAAATATGTGTAGAGCTTGGCTTAAACCCCACAATAATGGTTACAGTCAAAGCGCATTGATTCTTTGATTTATCACCACCTGTTTTGCCACAGCTACTTAGAAACCCGTGTAAACTGTGAAGAATTTTCTACAGTTAAGCATGGCAATTTTCACATATTTTCTGGCAGCAGTTGTAGGCACATCTCAATTTTCCGTCAGGAAATTTTTATTATTATTATTATTTTATTTCACTCATTACAAGAAATAGGGATTCTTTACATTTCTAATATTTTTTGTGATGTCATCAGTGCATGGATTCTTTCAAAAATTTAATGGGAACATCCTTGGGTGAACACCTACCCATCATAAAATTTCAGTCAAAAAATGTGGACAGGAAGTAGCTAAAAGTCAGACAAGCAAAACCTTGTTCATGGGACATTTTTTATGATTACTCAGCAGTACAAATCTACAGAATCCAGAGTAGATTACCTACTGAAAGGTAATTGTTCTTTTGGAATTGGAAACCTTTGGGGTTTCTATATCAAACCATCCAAAAGATTCTTCTCAGTTCAAGCCTTCTTTCGCAGGAAAGGTTCGAATTTAAACCATCCATGCTTGATTTTGCGTTGATGCATGCGAGTCTCTTACTGGAATAATCAAAAAGCTACTCTTTTGCATTGAACATGTATGGCTTTGCTCTGATTAAAGCCAGAGACTACAAGCTTATCTAGAGCTGACACATAGCATAAGTTGCCAAACATATATACACAGCTGAGGTGGGAAAAAATGAAGTCTTGAACAGTTTAGTCCAAGCAAAGCAGCAGGTGCAATTTTGCAATAATGCAACAAGAAGAGGCATGTACCAAAAGCCAATGGAGAGGAAGTGACTCATCGACTTGTTAAAATCCCAGGCTGCGTTGGCTCTGAGAGGTGACATGGGACTGAAATGAGGAAAGCTGAAAAAATCAATAGTGAAGCATGTTTATGGAATATAGCAAGAATGCTTAATGCAAGTGGATCTGTCTGTGAGCATTTATCAACAATGTATAGGTTTATTTATAAGCCATGCTTATATATGGTTCTATGCACAGAACGTAATAAAGTAAGTTACTCTTGTGCATAAAGTGTATATATTTACTGATGGAGCATTCACCAACTCTGGTGCGTACAACAAGGTGCAGGCTGGTGAAATGTAAAACAAAATTATAAAAGAAAAAGAAAAAAAAGAAAAAAACAAGAGCACGTAGAGAGCACAAATCTCAGTCAAATCACCCATATGAACTTAAATGTCAAAAATTGTTAAAGAATCATTTAAAAACATTTCTGGATCCAGAGTTTAATCCAGATGATCTCCAAAATATAACGGAATCCTTCTTGTCCAAATCCCCACCTCTGGAAAAAAAAAATTAATGAAAATCTGCACGAGTTTTTGCATTACATTTACGGCATTTGGCAGATGCCCTTATCCAGTGCGTCTTACAGAAGTGCTTTAAAGTCACTATCAGTGAATACATTCTGATACTGGTTCACAAGGATATAGGCTAAGAATACCATCAACTCAGTGGGTAAGTGTTGTGTGTTTTTGTGCTAATTCAAGTACTTCCAACAAAGGTAGGTATTCAGCCATGATATGAAAACACCCAGTGACTCAGCTGCCCAGACATCTAGAGGAAGTTCATTCCACCACCTTGGTGCCAGAACAGAGAAGAGTTTAGATGCATGTTTTCCTTGTCCCTTGATAGACGAAGGGACCAGTCTAGCAGTACTAGAGGATCATAAAGAATGTGATGAAGTGTAGGGTATGATAAGTGCTTTGAGGTCGGAGTCCATTTCTGGCTTTGTAGGCTAGCATTAGTATTTTGAATCCAATGTGAGCAGCTAGAGGAAGCCAATGGTGTAGGAGAACTTGTCAAGGCTGTAAACAAACCGTGCTGCTGCATTTTGGATCAGCTGCAGAGGTCGAATGGTGCTCAAAGGCAGACCTGCCAGGAGTGAGTTGCAGCAGTCTAGTCTTGCGATGACAAGGGACTGAACAAGTATCTGAGTGGCCTTAGTGGAAAGAAATGGACGAATCCTTCGGATGTTAAAGAGGAGGAATCAACAAGACTGAGAGAGATTAGCAATATAAGAGGAGAAGGACAGGCAATTGTCGATGTTTACCCCAAGCCTTCGTGTATTGATTGAAAGAGAGACTAAAAAGTTGTCCACGGTGACATTGTTAGAATTAGCCTGCTAACAAACACACACTACTGGTGGTAATTAAATTTTAAAAGTTGTGCTGGCACAATATTAAAGGATAGATCTCGGTCAGCCGTTGTCCAATTTATGGAGAGTCCAAGACAACCACAGCAATAACAACATACATACTCGTCATTACTTCAGCCGATGACACATTTCACTGAGAAACTGCAGGCATGTCTGGCATTTCCTGAACTATGAACTGATTAAAGACACATCTTACATACATCCATATCACTCATGCCACAACACAGTACATTACCAAATATGGTAATTGAAAAGACAAAAATAATAAGTGATTTTCACACCCCTGTAGGTTTTTTAAATGTATAATGGGTAATAGATTGCACATACAACCATAATATCAGTGTATAAGTACTGGGGGTTCTTCGAGACAGAACTGGAACTTGTTCTTTATAACCAAGTTTCCATAAATGAACAACCAAACAGCAGTGTGGCTCTAATGTCCTGCTCTTGTTTTTGAAAACAGTCACTTGGAAATTATTCTCGACTATAATCTGTGAGAATGTGATTGTTTTATTATGAGGTTTAAGACCTGAAGTACTCCAAAAGCTATTTTTCTAAAGCTAGGCTCACATGATACCAACCATGATCCTGATTTGCCCTGATCATATTCGTGTATATTTGCAATGTCTGTCTGATTGTTTCAGACAATTTTGTTCTGCTATGTACCGATGCTATAACCCGATGTAATTCCAACGTGATTTTGATATTATTCCGATATTATTCCAGTGTGATTCCGGTGTCATTCCAATGTTATTCCGACATGATTCTGATGTTTCATCGGATATTATTACGATCTATCCCGATGTTACTCCAATATTGTATATTAAAAAAAACATGCAAATTTTTCAAATGTACCAATGTTCTCTGATTTATTTCAGTGAGTGAAGCTCTAGGTTTTTTGGGGGGGTTGTCTTTGCTTTATTTAGCTGTGAAAACTTTTTTAGGTTTAATATTAGGAGGAACTGGAAATGATGGCTCCCCTTTCTTTGCCAATTTTAGGCAATTAACTCACTTGCTTTAGCACTACGTCCACCCAGCCTTGTGGAAGTCTCCAGTAATGTGCAATAATTGAACCTGCAGTGTGCAGAGTTAGGCAGGTAGACTACTAACTTGTGCCTGTCCACAACTTTATATATGAGTTCTTTTCATAGGTCCTTACCACCCACAGTTGAATATTTCAGTTACATTTGGAATGCTCTAGCAGTAGCTGTTTTATGCTTATCACAGGTGGGAGCCAATTAGCTTGGTTTGCAATAGAGAATTTAATTAGCTACACCAGATCAAGTTTTCTAGGACGGGAGATCCTTTGACAATCTCAGCAATTCTTCTTTTTTAATTATTTATTTTCTCCTGAACTGTTGCTGATATATAGAATCTCAAATGCAGAACGTCAAGAGAAATAAATGAACAATACAAATCATGAAATAATTAAAAAATATATAATTAAAAAAAATACAGATATTTTTCTGCCAAAACAATAATTATAAACAAATTTAGATTAATTCATTAGATTCATGCAGTGCCTTTCAGTTAGTGCACTTGTGGGACCTAAATGTTTTTAGATAAGTAAATGTCTTTCCACACTGTGAGCAGTGGTACGGCTTCTCTCTTGTGTGAATGCGTTGGTGTGCTTGGAAACTACTCTGTTGAGTAAAACGCTTTCCACACTGTGAGCAGTGAAATGGCTTCTCTCCTGAGTGAATGCGCTGGTGTGCTTGAAGAGTACTCTGTCGATTAAAACTCCTTCCACACTGTGAGCAGTGATATGGCTTCTCTCCTGTGTGAATGCTCTGGTGTCTTCGGAGAGTACTCGACTTATTAAAACTCTTTCCACACTGTGAGCAGTGATACGGCTTCTCTCCTGTGTGAATGCGCTGGTGTTCTTGGAGATGACTCTGATGAGTGAAACTCTTTTCACACTGTGAGCAGTGAAATGGCTTCTCTCCTATATGAGCACGCTGGTGGCGGTAGAGAGTACTATGTCGATTAAAACTCTTTCCACACTGTGAGCAGTGATACGGCTTCTCTCCTGTGTGAATGCGCTGGTGTGTTCGAAGAGTACTCTGTTCAGTAAAACACTTTCCACACTGTGAGCAGTGATACGGCTTCTCTCCTGTGTGAATGCGCTGGTGTTTGTGTAGATCACCTTGTTGAGTAAAACTCTTTCCACATTGAGAGCAGTCATACGGCTTCTCTCCTGTGTGAATGCGCTGGTGTTGTTGGAGATGACTCTGCTGACTAAAACTCTTTCCACACTGCGAGCAGGGATATGGCTTCTCTCCTATATGAGTGCGTTGGTGTCGGTAGAGAGTACTCTGTCGATTGAAATTCTTTTTACAATGTGGGCAGCGATACGGTTTCTCTCCTGTATGAATGCGCTGGTGTTTTTGGAGATTACTATGTTCAGTGAAACTTGTTCCACACTGTGAGCACTGATAAGGCTTCTCTCCTGTGTGAATGCGCTGGTGTTTTTGGAGATTACTATGTTCAGTAAAGCTCTTTCCACACTGTGAGCAATGATACAGCTTCTCTCCTGTGTGAATGCGCTGGTGTGTCCGAAGAGTACAATTTTCAGTGAAATTCTTTCCACACTGCGAGCAGTGATACGGCTTCTCTCCTGTGTGAATCCGCCGGTGTTTATGAAAATCCCCCTGTTGAGTAAAACCCTTTTCACATTCTGAGCAACAGTGGCGTTCTTTTTGTGCATTATTGTGAGAATTGTCAAAACTGAGACTATCAGATGATGTTGAAAGACTGGTGGATCCTTTGCAGGGAACCTGAAGCTCATATTTATTCTCCCCTATTTCCTTCAGTCTGACATACTCTTCTTTGAAGTGGTATCTCTGGATGTTTTTGTCTAGGGAAATTTGAGATACAAAGAAGTGAAAGATTAAAAATAGCAAAAAATTACCACAAACATTACCCCAATTTAAATAAATATATTAAAAAATGTGGTTAAGTAAAAACATTCAAGAGTCTCTATGAATAATGACTTATGAATATGGGGTTCAATAAACCAACAACAGAAAATAAGAGGGTCTGAGAATGGCCCTAACAAAGTAGAGGCCTATAATGTGACCCACCTCAGTGACACCTCAGCCAACACAAAATCACACTTTCTGAAACACTTGCCTCTACAACAAGGTAAAATCAGACAGCCAAGGTAAGGAGCATAGAACTGAGTAAAAAAAAATTTTTATTAAAATATATAGCAGCCTCTAGCTGTGAATTATGGTCAATTTAGTTCAACTGTATTTGTATACAGCTTATTACAATTTGACTATAAACTCGATGATGAAGCTCTGGCCTAAGCTGGCCTGGTACCAAGTATACCTATGACTCAACTTATGCTCGAACGTTGTGTTTCCGAAATATATCTATCTGATACCGATTCACTTCACACACCATCTTAGACTCCTTTCCTGACAGCTAGGGGATATTCCACACCTTTAGAGCTAGTTTGTGAATCCAGGCACTAGCACACCCTGCCCTCCACCACCTGACCTCAATCTTGCTCCTCACAGGTGGTGGGCCCACATGTTGTTGACTTCCTGTGGCTTCTTCTGGCTAATCCCGGCTGAGCCCCGGAATCCAAGGCTCCAGGGGATGCTTCAGTTTCCCTTTTCCGGGCAAGGTTGTCCTATATTCTTGGCTCCACTCCACAGATGTCTTTAAATCACTCTTTGTTTGACACCTTCACTGAGACCAATTTGTCTTGGGAGACAGTACCAGGAGCTAATGCCCGTGACAAAATGGCCTCTAGGATCATGGGGGTGGGCTAGGGGCATGGACTCCAAATTGCTGAGGTGGCTGAAAATAATTACATTCATGGGGTTGTTAATGGCTGTCTCGGAACAACCCCTGAGCTTAGTGGTTAAGCTGAAGTTGTTCTAATGAGCTTGGCTTGCTTGTGGGACTGAAGGTGGTGGACAGAATGCAAGTGATTTTTTTTTATAAAATAGAGTATTTTGTTGATATCTGAAAGTAGCAAAAGCTTGATTAAACACATAAAACCATAACATTGTTAAATTCATAGGCACTCAGAAAGGATTTTCAGGAAAACACAAGAAATATTGAATATATGTGTTTATTTAACTTATACAACTCAACTCAACTGCACCAGAATGGTGAATATTCATGTACATCATAAATGCCAAGTCCTTGTCAAATTAGCTAAAATTTCAAATTAGTACGGTCAACTTTTTACTGCAGCTGTACTGCATGAGTTGAGTTGAACTTCACTGCATGCCATTTGGGTCCATTTTCTCAAAGCAAGAAGTGGCACATTGAAGGGTCTGCAGCTCATCAACTCAGACATGTCTTAGCTGAGAGCAGTGTGGCAGTTCTGTTTCATGTGGTTGATGGTTCTGAACCCCTTTCTCACCCTGTATCGTGGGTGGTAAACATAATTTCCAGCAAAGCAAGGAAATTTTCTGGTGATTTTTCCCCTTCACCAAAAGGGCTAAAACATCAGTTGTAGTCTCAATTGTCTTCCATCTAGGCTTAGCAGTTTTCACTTTCAACCACTCCTCAAGCATTGTGTAATTGCTTCTTTACAACAGGGTAGCAATTTTTCAAAATGATTGAAAAGTTCTTCAATCTCCATCAACCTACTAACCTTTTAATAATTCTAAACTGCTATAATATAAATTTGAAGAACTTATTGCTGTGAGATTAACAATTCCCCCCTTCAAAATGCAGTCAATGTCATGCGTCTTATCTTATTTAAGAGTTTGAAGTGACTTACCCTGCTGTCAATTCCGGTTCATCCATGGGTACAAGATCTTTTCTTTTTGGGTGCTCTCTCATGACAAAAAAAAAGTGCCAAAAAAGCAGTAAAAAATAAATAATTCAAAAAGGGGGGTGGTGATTCTTTTCTATAGCCACTGTTAGTATAAGTGTTTAATTCAATTCAGTTGTATTTGTAACGTGCCTTTTACAATCGACATTATCACAAAGCAGCTTTACATAATATAACAAATTTGGTAAAGAATTTAACCTTATGACCTTAAACATTTCTTAATAAACCCTATATAAAGTTGAACTATCTCAGTGTGTTCAGTGTTTATATGTACTTTTATTACCTTTTAAATTGCACCTTATATGCATGTCTTGCTGCTATGACAACCAAATTTCCCACAGTGGATTAATAGTCATCTATCTATCTATCTATCAAGCTATCAAGCTATCCATCTATCTAATAAAAAGAATACTGTTCACATCTACAGTGATTTTTTTTTTCCCAAACTTAGTTAATTTTTCTAAGTATACGTCATGTTAGGTACAGGTTATAATAGGTTATAAAGACTACATAGTTTACCTTTTCACAAAATGTCAAGAAAAAAAAGTTAAAAATACATATAATTTTCAGTCAAAACAATCATAAACCTTTACTTTGAACAGTTTCTCATACACTGCTTTTGAGTACTTGTGGGACTTGAATGTAACTGGATAAGTAAATGTCTTTTCGCACTGTGAGCAGTGATACGGCTTCTCTCCTGTGAATGCGCTCATGTCGTCGGAGATGACTCTGATCAGTGAAACTCTTTTCACACTGTGAGCAGTGATACAGCTTCTCTCCTGTGTGAATGCGCTCGTGTCGTTGGAGATTACTCTGTTGAGTGAAACTCTTTTCGCACTGTGAGCAGTGATACGGCTTCTCTCCTGTGTGAATGCGCTTGTGTCGTTGGAGATGACTCTGGTCGGTGAAACTCTTTTCGCACTGTGAGCAGTGATACAGCTTCTCTCCTGTGTGAATGCGCTCGTGTCGTTGGAGATGGCTCTGATCAGTGAAACTCTTTTCGCACTGTGAGCAGTGATAAGGCTTCTCTCCTGTGTGAATGCGCTTGTGTCGTTTGAGAGTACTATGTTCAGTAAAACTCCTTCCACACTGTGAGCACTGATACGGCTTTTCTCCAGTGTGAATGCGCTGGTGGGTTCGGAGATTACACTGTTGATTAAAACTCTTTCCACAGTGTGAGCACTGATATGGCTTCTCCCCTGTGTGAATAGGCTTGTGCTGTTGTAGAGTACTCTGATGACTGAAACTCTTTCCACACTGTAAGCATTGATACGGTTTCTCTCCTGTGTGAACGCGCCAGTGTCTTCGGAGAGTACTCTGTTGAGTAAAATTCTTTCCACACTCTAAGCAGTGATACAGCTTCTCCCCTGTGTGAATACGCTGGTGATCATTAAGATTACTTTGTTGAGTAAAACTCTTTCCACAGTATGAGCAGTGATACAGTTTCTTTTTAGTGTGAATATGCTGGTGTGTTAGGAGATGATCCTGTTGGTTAAAACTCTTGCCACATTCTGAGTAGTAGTACAGTTCACTCTGTTTATCACTGGGAGAACCGCTAGAACTGAGACAATCAGATGAAGCTGGTTGACTTCCGGAGCCTTTGCAGGGAACCTGGTGCCCATATGTAATCTCCCCTAATTCCCGCAGTCTCACATAATCTTCTTCGAAGTGGTATCTCTGGATGTTTTTGTCTAGGGAAATTTGAGATGCGGAAAGTGAAACATTAAAAATAGCAAAAGTTACCACAAAATAACAAAATGATGAAATGTAAGCACACTGCCCCAATCTATATATATATTAAAAATAAAAATTAAAAAAACAGTCTGAGGTTAAGTCAAAACAATCAAGATTTCTTCACTATGAACGAAGATTTATGAATATGGGGTTCACTAACCCACAACATAAAATAAGTGGATCTGAGAATGGCCTTAACAAAAAAATGGAAAACAAATTCAAGGGCTGTGATTTGAAAATATGTACTTCAGTGACACTTTATCCATCACAAATTACACAATTTCTGAAACAATTGTCCTACAATCAGGGAAACCACTGCCATCAAACTGCCCATCAAAGTAAATAGCACACAACTGAGTAAAGTGGGATATGGCAGCATGTGAGGCTCTCAAATTCAGCAAATTATCAGAATAATGCATTACTGCAGTTATCAAGGGAAGTTCTTTAATGCCAAATAGCCAAATAGTTCTTTAATGCCACCTGCAATTTCTGAGACCAGACAAAGTGATTAATAATAAACATATAGCTGCCTCTAGCTGTGAATAATGATAGACTAAATAGGGCCCGACAGCAGCAGCTGTAGGCAGCAGTACTAATAGCCCCATGGGTCTGAGCAACAAAAGGTGAGGGTTGGCTTCTGGTTGAACTGATGGCAAGACCAGGCTAATTACAGCTTGCTTGGAGTTCTACTGCAGAGCTTGAAGACACAGACCCTGTTCTGCAAAGGCGGCTTTACAGAATTACAACTTTTCACGGAGCAACCCCTTAGCCCAGTGGTTAAGCTGTGGGTGTTCTAGTGAGCTTGACTAGCTTGTGGGACTGCATCTGCATGTTACTGGCAAACCAAGTGAAGGGAAAGCAGTGTATACATCTGTAATAGCATCAACTGAGGATGTTTCAATATGTTAAAAACAAACAAACAAAAAAAATACTTTGAGAGTCTCCTGAATTTTATTTAAACAACTTCTGCTCTTGTTATGAACTCTTCTACCTAATTAGAATCAAGTTTAAGGCCATGGTTCTTGGCTAAAAGAGTAGATTGTCTGCTATGGGTTGGGGATGAATTGTTGCCTCAAATGGAGGAGTTTAAGTATCTAAGGGCTCTTGTACAAAAATGGGGAAGAAAGAAGCAGGAGATTAACAGGTGAACTGGTGCAGGGTCAGTCATGGTGAAACGAGAGCTGAGCCAAAATGTGAAGTTGTCCATTTACTAATCAGTCAATTTTCCAGCCCTCAACAAAGACCAAGAGCTGAGGGTTGTGAGCAAAAGAATAGGACTGCAAGAACAGGCAGTAGAATTGAGGATCCTACAAAAACCCTAGAGATATGGTCAGGTGTTTAGACATACAGGAGCAGCTCTGAGTCAATCCACTGCACACTGAAAAGAGTCAGTTGATGCGGTTCAGGCATCTGGCTAGGATGCTCCCTGGGGTATGCCTAGGACACGCTGGAGAAATTATGCCTCTCATCTGGCTAGGAACCATTTTAGTGTTCTTCCAGAATAGCTGGACTAGGTGGACAGTAAATAAACTTTAACAAAGGAAAACTTGGTAGAAACACTGAACACAGAATGCCACATTTCTGTCTCACTAATTCAACAGCACTTGACATTCTCTGAAAGTCGACACAACAATCACTCTTTGAAATATTCGGAATGCCTCACTGTGAAGATAGCTTAAGTGCTCAACATTATTCAAAAGTCAACCAACAATTAAAATACAGAACATTACTTGGTTACAAATCATTACTCTTTAGTGTATCCAAACCACATATTTGTGCTGACCTACAACATTATCAACAATTAATGCCACCCAGGGACTTAAAAAATGCTTTAGTGATAGCAACACCCAAATAACATTTGACCGGTAATTCCACTTGCTCAGAACTGTTTTTGAGATTTGTTTATTGGTGGGGGAAAGAGTTTTGTTTGACCTGTAAACAGAAAACCATGATTGAGCACATAAAACCATAACGTTGTTATATAAATATAGATTTGACCATTGTCTAAAAGTGAAGCTCTTGAAAGATGTCTCTACTGATAGGTACGGTGGCTGGGAAGTGCAAAACAAAAATACATTTTACGAAAACAAAAATACAACATGCAAAACACTTTTACAAGTCCTGAAACAAATTTACAAA
>JBCNYH010050650.1:5000-11600 GCA_039654325.1 Tandanus tandanus | reverse complement strand
GGAGACTTTTACTGCATGAAGCTCAAAGGAGGAGATGCCTAGGTGAGACAGAGAGAGTGGTGTAAAGCACCAACTCCGGGACAGGAGCAGACCCGTACCACCACCTCTCCCAGTTACTCGTGGAGTACGAGAGAAAGCATAAGCAGAAGAAAGAGCTGCTGGTGTAGCAGAGTTGTGTGGATAAATCCAGGTTTCAGTTAGTGCAAGAAAGTCAAGAGAGTAGTGAGAAGCAATGGCAGAGGTGAAATCAGATTTTTTGACAGCAGACTGGCAGTTCCAGAGCCCACCTATCACACTTGTTTGAGACTGGGACAGCAGTGGAGGGTGAATAAGGTTGCTGAGAGTACGACCTCTTGCTTGTTTGTAAGATCTTCTGTGTCTAAGAGAAGTGAGAACAGTAATGGGTTTAAGGCAAATGACAGCAATCTGGTTTATGTTTAAGATGGTAGACCTGATAGTCCTAATTCAATGAAGGCAAGAATACTATTAAATTACCACCTTATTGTTTCCTATAGTACTTGTTTTAAAAAGAGATCTGTGTTGCTAACGTTGCGTTTGTAGCGGGTGATACCTTCAATATATACTTTCTGGGTCCTGCCCCCAATTCACGCCTTAAGGAAGCCCAAAACTACTGCTGATTAAGCACCACAGCAAGACACCATTCAGGTGTGATTTGATCTAATGAGAGCTCTAGGAGAAGAAGAAGAATGTTGGATATATTTGAGATCTGACCTTTATTTTGAACAGCAGTTTGCAAGATATTTTCTAACCTTGTTTTATGCGAAGGTGAGAAAGATCTGAATAAATGATTGACCTGAAAATATTGGAATAAATCTGATCACTGTAGTTTAATATTTTTAGTAAGATTATTTATACTGACAAAAAGTCTTTATGTTTTAGCAAGACACAATTTTTTCCACTGTGTAAAGGTGAGATCCAATCTAGATGCAGGGAAGAGGGAGTTATTACCTTCACCAAAGATATTATGTTTTCGTTGGCATGAGTTTATTTGTTTGACTTCCACCATTTTTGACAGATCAATCTAAAATTGTTATAATAGATAGGTGATCACCCTAGGATGTTCCTAGAAAATTTTGGTAAGAATGCACATATTGATGACATGCAGCATGGTGGCGTAGTGGTTGGCATGTCCGCTTCACAGTAAGAAGGTCCTGGGTTCAAGTCCTGAACTTGAGCGTTTCTGTGTGGAGTTTGCATGTTCTGGCTGTGCTTGTGTGGATTTCCTTCTGGTACTCCGGTTTCCTCCTACAGTCCAAATACATGCACATGCACATGTATGTTCAGTGTGTGTGTGTGTGTGTGTCTGTGTGTGTGTGTGTGTGTGCTGGCCCTGCTATGGTCTGGCGAGCTGTTCAGGGTGTACTCTGCCTTCACCCAGTGTCGGCTTAGATAGGCTTCAGCCTCCCTGTGACCCTAGATGGATTAAGTATTTCAACAAATATCTCTGTTAAAACATTCAATTCAAGTGAAATCTGTTGTGTACTTTCAGGTTCAGAAGCTTTGATGTCAAAGTTTCAACCCTATCTGAACTAGATTTGGCATTTGGCAGCAATTTAAATTTACCGTGGGAATCCCTTTTTTGGAAGTGTGGTAGTACTGAAGTCCCAGCAGGGGGTGCTGTGTACTTAATTTTTTTGGCTTGGTGGAGGAATTTGCTATAAATAAATCTCAACTTTAAAGTCGTTGAGTTTAAATCTTTGGCTGAATTGTGCCCATGGTTTAAGGGTAAAAATTTCTAGAATGCTTGGGATGTACTGTGTTGGTAAGAATGGTACTTTCGCTGTGATTAAAGCAAAGAGGGATGTTGGGATGCAGGAGTTTGTCTCGGATTAACACCATTCCTTTTCTGGAGACCGAAACAAATATACTTTTTTTTGGTAGAACAAACACCCAATATTAATTCCTTAGATTAGGACATGCTTTAGTATCCCTCCCCCATTCTCCAAGCTTACCATAACCATTGCAAGGTTTCATCCTGGTGTATCAGTGTTATGTATTGCAATAGTTATGGAAAAAGTAATGGGGACATGCCAGGGGAATGTCAGGGAGGGATGTCTGGGTGATATATGCCAGGGAGGGACACCTCAAGGCACACCTACATTGCCTTGCTGATGGACGAGCCTTAAGATCAGTACCCTGTGGAATAGTTTGCATGCTGGATGAATATACTTAAACGGGATTAGCCACTCTGATTGAGGAATTCAACTTCAGTTTTGTATCCAGTTCCACAGATGTGCTGCAACAATGCTTTTCTGGAATCTTAATTAGTCTGCTTCAGTGTTGATCAACCCTTTTGTTCCTACTGGGCCATTATCTGCTTTTCACTTGCATGGTACACCTTCAGTTTGGTCTGCAGGCTCAGGCCACGTCATTGCCAGACCCTGTCCTGGAATCTGCTGAAGGCTGAGCTAACTCATTAACTAATTCCTATAGGCCATGTCCTCGTCGATGTTGGTGGAGCATGACAGGGTGCTTCCTAGGTAGACAAACTTGTCTGCCATGGAGAGTGGCTGAACATTGACTGTGATGACGGGATCTGTGTAGGGGCTGCTGGAGCTTGCTGGCACAGGACCTCAGTCTTCTTTGTGGAGATCGTAAGACAGAAGTATCGCAGGATTTTGAGAACAGGCCCATGCTCTTCTGTGTTAACTTCCCTGCTTTATACCTGCAAAACGTGGACTGTTTACAGTCAGCATGTCAGGCAGCTGAATGCCCTCAACCTGCAATGCCTCAGATTGATCCTCCATATCAAGTGTCAGGACAAAGTCCCTGACCCATAAGTGCTCTTACAAGCCCAGTCGGAGAGTATCCAAACCACTCTCATGCACTCTTAACCTCAGTGGGCTGGCCATGTGCACCATATGGACGAAGCAGCTACTCTATGGGGAGCTAACGGAAGGGAAGCACTTCCACAGCGGACAAAAAAAAGGCTACAAGAACACACTGAAAGCATCCATGAAGTGTTGTAACATCGCCCCTGCCACGTGGGAAAAAGAAGCACAAAACTGCCCTGCCAAGGACTCCCCCCGTCCACATGTTAACAGACAGTTCAGAGCAAGGACAGGCCTGATCATCCATCTCCATATGCACCCAAACTCTTAGTGATGATGTGAAGTCAAGCTCATTTTTTCCAGTGATGGACGAATGTCACCTCTTCACTTCATCCCACTGCCTAAGGATGGTGATGAAGATAGTTGTACTCGCTCTGCTCTGTGTAATGACAATAAACTTGAATGGACAGCAGCATTTTTATAGCCTGCTACTGTGAGTGTTGAAAATGGCATGATGCTGTAGATCAGGGCTCTGTAAGTGTCACAAACATTTAGGTCACAGCCATTTACCTGTCAAGCAAGCCAGAGTTTCTTACTTCCTACCCTGAAATACTCAAAAAGCTGTGTATGCATACAAGTTTTGACAGTTCGCACAAACAATAATTTCCCTTTGAAGATTTTAATATTAGTTATTTTGCACCTCCAGCAACAAGGCTTTTATTTGTCAAACTAGAGCAGCTCTCACTGAGTGTAAGGTACCTCCGCCAGGCACAAATGGATTATTATAACTTGGCATAATTATAATTAAATGTCTCCCCCTAGTGGGTGTCGGATGAACATTTTGCCCCATGTTAATTAAAGATTTTGAGGCTTTCTGAATTTTTTTCCCCAACATGATTTCACGTAGTGATCACCTCTAAAGAGAACCTGCTTGGCTCTTTCCAGGCCAAGACGTTAATGTTACAGGATTATAGTGCTTATCATCTTCAACCCACTTCCTCCTCAACAAGGCTAAGAACAGGAAATAAGATCAGAACAAAATGAATATAAAACCATTCCGCAGTGTGTTAATCACTCTCTAACCTTTTGGGTTATTGTACGCATCAAACTTTAACTTAACTTTATTGTCATTTATCCACATACAGGGCATGTAGTAGAATGAAATGTTGTTGTGTAAGCTCCAGGTGCTGTAGACAAAACAGTAACAATAAACATAAAACTACTAAACTAAGCAATAATTATAAGGCTAACAACAAAACAGTGCAAGACAAACAAGGATATGGCTTGTAGAGCAGCAGGGTAAGGATTATGAAGAAAAGAGTAATGAGGTAGTCAGAGTGGTGCAAAATACAAAAATAAGGTGCAGGTGCAATATTTTAGTCCAATATAAAGTGCAGATACAGGATGTGTGTGTGTATGTGTGAGTGTGTGTTCAGGGCTCTGACAGCTTGAAGAAGCTGTTGCAGAGCCATGCAGTGCATGTTCTGATGCTTCAGAACCTCCTGCCTTATGGAAGGAGGTCAAACAGTCCGTAAGAGTGGTGAGACAGGTCTGTCACAGTCACAGATTCGCTGCGTAGATGGTGTGTAAGGAACAGGTCCTGGGTGGAGGGGACAGAGCTCCCAATGTTTCTTGACGATTTAATGCTGATCACATGACAAATTAATGCTAAAATAACCTTTATGTTAAGTGATTTAAGGGTCGCACCCACCACCAGGTAGAAAAAATAACAAAGACCTGTTTTCTACTGATAGCAGCTCAATAAAATTTCCTCCCTGTTTAACTTTATTGCTGGTTTTCTGAGATATCATTACATAATTACATTTGCAGGTACACTATAAATTAATCTAAATGATATTCACCTGGCTGGTTTTCACAGTCGTGGTTTCACTATAAATCATACTTCATATCATCATTCACTGCAGCATGATTCCACATCAGTAACTAATAACTGAAGAATGTGCCAGGTTTATTAAAAGCTGGAATTAGAACTTTGCTTCAGTGCATATTTTATTCATAATAATAATAATAATAAAAACAGATGTAGACTCTGTAGTGAATTTAGTGAGACAGTCCAGCATAGTTTTATTGGACACCCTGTGCTGATGAAGACTGAGTAGAGGCATGATGGTGGTGCTCAACGTTTTTATTATTGGTTTTGCCAGGCCTGTGTTTTTGACAAAGCAGTCTACTCTTGGTACAATATGCTAAGCATGTCGAAGTGGCTGAAAGTGAAAAGTTTACACTCTACAATTAAATGCGAACAATCCTGATTTAGCCCTTTTTGCCCAAACCAATGAACTTATTTATATCATAGAATTTTTTTTCATCCTGAGAGCCGTGTAACTAAAAACATCAGTGAAAAGAACAACCAGAATGTGAACCTCACTTTCAAAATGAAATACCTACATCACAGACACAAAGTCATCTGAATTCTCATCGTTTTCTCTGCCTTAGGCCTGGTTTCTCCCAGTCTGACCCAGAAGGTCAAGAGCAGTGCTTCTGGTAGTGTGGGTGATGCAGAAGGCTGCTGTACAGAAAAGTCTACACACACTCCAGATATTCCTAAGAGGGTTTAACGAGGTTGTATATTCTAGGAGCAGCCCGGGCTGTATGTTGAGGAGGGCGAGAGTACCTAAACTGATGAGAAGCCTTCAGACCTGTACCAGGACCATCCGAACCTCCGATACTGCATATTATTATTATTGTTATTATTATTATCATTATTATTATTATCATCATCAGCATCAATGTTATTATTCATAATAATAAGAAGAAATCTGGGGCAACCCTGGCCTAAAGGATTGACAAACTTCGCTGGTTCGGTTCCTGAACTGGGGGGAAAAGTGTGGCTGAAGTGGCCTTGAGCAAGGCACCTAACCTGCAACTACTCTCCCAGCAAGCAATGTGTCTGCCCACTGCTTTGAGTGTGTGTGCTCACTGTTTACGTATGTGTGCTCACTTTGTATGGGTTAAATACAGAGCCAAATTTCCCTTGTGGGATAAATACAGTGTATCAAAAATCCAAATAAAAATAATAATTATAAAAACTACAGTGTGGAAATAAGCATTTCTGATCCTCATCACACCCTAAAAGCTGCTGTCTCTTTTCTGCCATGGCTTTTCAACCATTGGGGCTGGCAGGGTTTGCCAGGACTTCATGGTGGGCTGGCAGATTTTGCAATTAATTCTTTTATATAGCTGCTGCAAAGCCCAGCAGGACTGGGAAAAATTCTGCTAATTGCTGCTACCTTTGTGAGAACTGAACCATTACGAGTAAGTAGGTCATCTACTGCAGTAATTTATCTTTTTAGTGAGAAGTGTTTCACCACTCTGTCCATTTCCCTCACAGTCAGATTTAGCACAGGCAAGGGTGTAGGAACTTTTCGGGGGGGGGGGGGGGGGAATGCTTCCAACCCCCCACCCTGCACCCCTCAATATTGGCAGACATCCGCACACGATCCCCGAATTACATCTTTATCATGAAATCCAAATTTATTTACAAGTATTTTGATTATATTTACCTATCATGCACTGTGCCCCCTTTCTGTGTCATTCAATCATTCTGCACATATCATTTAGCGCGCTAGTTATTCCAAGTTACATCACGAATGGTCCTCCGATTAGGTAAAAAGAGTCCGTTCTTAATGTGATATTTCATGTGATAATTTTTAAAAGTTGTGTTGTGTGTTTCACTTACTGTTTTTTCATGATAATATTTATGAATATTAAAATATTATTTTTGTATTTACACTCACACACAACCATTTACACTCACACACACTCACACACATAACCATTCACGCTC
>JBCNYH010050386.1:0-11606 GCA_039654325.1 Tandanus tandanus | reverse complement strand
TAAATTAGAACTATGAAACTATAAATGAGGAGAAATAGAAATAGAAGTTTAAATTAAAATGAAGAGAAAATAGAAATTGAAGTTTAAATTAGAACTATGAAACTGTGAATATGAATGAGAAGAAAATAGAAATATAAGTTTAAATTAAAAAGAAGAGAAAATAGAAATAGATATATCTTGAAACCCTGGCCCAGAAGCATGCTTACTTCCCCCCCTTTTTTTTCTTTCTCTGCAAGTAAGCAAGATCCTGTTCAGCCCTAAAAAGCAGTGCTTTGTCGGTGTAGTTAATAAATCGTTGCTGATTATAATATATACAGTTTATCCATTCAACATTCTTATTGATAGTCCATATAAAGATTGACTCAAAGCTGGCCGCTATTTCGTTCCTTGCCTTATATTCTGCGGGAATTCCCCGGGGTTGCCCTATGGCATCTAAATATACCTTTGGGTCAGATTGGTAATTTCTTTTGATTGTTCCCATGTCCTCCCCGGCCTTATACATGCGAACCTCTATGATTATCATTACTCTAGTACATAATCCGGACCAAGAGAGGGGCAGAGCACTCCTCAGTCGCATTCCTCCACATACCCACCATATATCTGCGAGTGGTATAGTTTGATGCTGGAACACTGGTGGTAATTTTCTATACCATCCCATGATTACCTGTGAGTTCCCCTCCATCCTTCTGGTTCTGATCACTCCCCATGTACCCTGAAAAGAGTCTACTGAGAATTTTTGTTGCTTATTTCCCATAATCTTTTGCAATTACCTGTAAAGTTACCCACATTTATGGTTCCCTTGTTCCTGTAACACTCGAATGTGTGATTTCGTGCCCATATGAAGGACACTGTGTCACTTGGTGGCCTCAGAAAAGTTGTCTGGAGCCATTTAATAATATTCCCACATCTCCTTATGAAGTTTTGTGTCACATTTCCAACTCCTGCATACATTATACACCAATACGGGCACATTGTATCATTTAAAGGTGCCGTAGTGGATAGGTGACATTAATCTTAGCATGGTCTCTATATACTGTGAAAGAAATGTTCTGGATTACCTGAGTTCCATATATGTCTGCAATCCCTTGTCTGAACTGGAGACATGTTGCAGTGTTATAGGGAAGTGGTACTACCTCTAGCTGTCTTCTTCTGGATGCACATACCACACACTCCTCATCTTTTCCAATCCATTCTTGTGCCGTATATTTACATGGTTGTGTGAATTCTTGTCTTCATTCAGTTCTCCATTCTTATCCTTCTTATCCCTCTGTATTCTGCAAGTTATCACCATTCCAGTGTCTTCTTGTTTTATCCTGGCTTCCTGGCCCTTGAGCACTGGGTGTGGGTGGTCTTTGCTCAGATTGCCTTCCCGACAGTCCTGGTTGCTCATAATCCTCATCACTGCTTTCATCACCCTCCTGTGTGTCCTGTGGAAGTTCTTTAACAGGTACTCTTGTACAATGGTTAAGGTGATACCATGTATTGCTTCCTCTCACCTTCACTGCAGTGGGGACCGCATCAGTTACCTCGAACGGGCCTGTCCTTCTTGGTTGATGCCACCTCCGTCTGAAGGCCCGGATGTACACCTTGTCTCCTACTCGGATAGGAGTGTCGGCGGGCTTGTTCTCTTGTTGCTGCCTCCGCTGTCTTTGCTGCTCCTGTAAGTAAATGTCTTCATGTGTACGGGTCATTTGTTTCACATAAGCCCCTACTTCCCTCTCTAAGGACTCTCTACTTCTCTACTTGGCCCTCTAAGTCCAGGATGAGGCATGGGTCTTCCAGTTAGCATTTCATGCGGCGTCAGGTGTGTTCGACTGTGTGCTTCAGATCAGTAATGCATTAGCACTAATGGGAGTGAGTCTACCCAGTAGAGTCCAGTTTGTCTTGAGACCTTTGCAATTTTTGCCTTTAGAGTTCCATTGACTCTTTCCACAATACCCTGGGACTGGGGGTGATACACACATCCTAGTCTCCATTTAACTCTCAACCACTCCATGGTGTTTCTCAATGCTGTCTGCATAAAGGGTGTTCCGTTGTCTGACCTAATGATTGATGGTATCCTGAACTGAGGAAATACTTCTTCCATGAGAAACTTTTTCATGGGTCCTGCGGCTTGTTTTCTAGTCGGGGTCGCCTCTACCGATCTACTGAATCGGTCTACTACAACCAACATGTACTGCATCCCTCAAACTGGAGTTATCATGTCTACAAAATCTATAGCTATGTGTTTAAATGGCCCTTCCGGCACCGGTACTTGCCCCACGGGGTACTTATTGATTTTCCTCAAGACTTCTCCCTGTGCACAATGGTCTAAACCATGTGCATCGGTTATTAATGTGGGAAGGAGTGTGGAGGGTAATGCCAAAAGTCCATCGAGTGTGCGCCATAGATCATGTGTGTCGGTCATGGCACCTCTCTCTTCCCATAGTGTTTTTTCATTCCGCGGGGCTGCCGCTTGCATACGTTGAATGTCGTTTAGGGTCAACTGTGGTTGCACTGTAATTTGCGGTGCCATTATGGCTGTGGTGCATCCTGTTATTGCCCGAGCCATGTGATCTGCTGCATTATTTCCGTGAGTGATGGTATTGTTCCCTTTCTTTCTTATTGCTAGGTGATGTAGTTGCATCATCGCAGTCATTAAATCTGTCATCTCCGCCATATGTTGGATGGGGCTTCCATTCCTCTTTTTGAATCCCTGTTGTTTCCAAACAGCACCAAACAGATGACATACTCCATGCGCATAAGCTGAATCCATGTAACTGTTGGCATTTTTCCCTGCAGCTAATCTGCAAGCCACTGCTTGAGCTTTAAGTTCTGCCTTTTGGGCTGAACGTGGTTGGGGAATCTTTTCTGCGGCAACTACCGGATACGCGATATTGGACAATTTTTGCACTACTGCATATCCTGTGTGTGTGCCTGTGTGGTCCCTGAAGCACAACCCATCTACAAAATATGTTAAGTCTGCTTCCTCTAATGGGGAGGATTCCAAATCAGGTATAAGCTTTGTGTACATCAATGCTTCAGCTACACATTCGTGGGGTTTGCCTTCAAATTGAAATGGTATGTTTTCTGCCGGGTTAACTGTGGTGCATCTTGTTATGGTAATGTCAGGATAGGTAAGCAGTTTTTGAGCCGGCAGTGGTTATTAAAGCTCTAAGTGGGGCCACCTTTGTTGCATAATCCTCAACCCAGTCTGAACTGAAGCCTGTCATACCCAAAAAGGTCATCATTTGCTTCACAGTCATAGGTTGTGGTGCCTTGCTAATTCCTTCAAGCTGTGAGGGAGCTATTGCCCTCGAACCATGTGCTATGGTGCGCCCAAGATATTCTACTTGTGGTTGACAGTACTGTAATTTGGTCCTCCTTTGTGTCCTCCCTGTGCCAGGCACTTAAAGACCGCTATTGAATCTCAATGGCATTCCTCGATTGTGGGGGAGCATATTAAAATTTCATCACAATACGAGATTACTTGACTGGTTGCGTTTATCCCTGCTAAGTCGTTTTTAAGGACCTTATTAAACACGTTGGGAATGTTTGAAGCCTTGTGGCATCTGAGTGTATGTGTATTGTTAGCCCTGAAATGTAAAAGCAAAGAGATATCGGGATTCGCCGGCCAAGGGAACGCTGAAGAATGCTGAACACAATTCTATCACTGTAAAATACCGTGCTTCTGGTGGTATATTTGATAGTAATGTGTGTGGATTAGGAACTTCTGCCGGATAATCCTGTACTACCTCATTCTCTGCCATTAAGCCATGTACCAATCTCCATCTCTTTTTATCGGCTTTCTGAACAGGGAAGATCGGTGTGTTACATGGGCTACTCATAGGAATAAGCACTCCTGCTTCTACTAGTCCCTGAATTGTGCTCGCTATTCCCTGTGTGGCTTCCGCTGTTAGGGGGTATTGCGCCCTTCTAGGAAGACAAACATTACGCTTTAATTTAACCTGCTCGGGTGTGGCTGATTTTACCAGTCCCACGTCAGTGTCATGTTGTGACCATAATTCACTGGGTATCTCTTTTATCATTTCCTTTTTCAGCGCTTCCTCTCTCCCTGCTGTTTGACTCATTTGCATTCCCTGAGTTTCTATTTCCACATTTTTGGGCTGCCTAGGGCTGAATCGATATACAAGATTTTAATCATAGTTCCATCCTGGGAATAGAATATCAGTGGATTATCACTTGGCATCCATTCGATTTCCTCGGGTCTCTGAACCATAGGTCCCAGTGCTTTAGACTGATAGCCTTGGTTGAATAACACTGCGATGTGTGGGGACGCCTGAGACACATCATACCATTTTCTGACAAACTCATTGTCCAATATTGACAGTGCTACTTCTGGGCCCATTAGGGCATATTTTGTTACCAGCCGAACTTTCAAGTTTTCAGTTCCTGTTTCCACAAGTTTTCCATCCAAACATCCGTGCCAGGTAGATACTTTATGGTACAATCATAAGGAAGGCGAGGAGGGCGTGCCATTGGGGTGTTGGCGTGAATAAAGGTCCCACATTTTCCCATTAAGGTGTTGGGTAGCGAGTTGATTTGTCCTATCCAGTATTCACTGGCGGTTCCCCTCACGGGTTGCAATGTGGCTATTTGAGGTGCTACCCCTTGTTCATCCAAAAACAGCCCATCCGGTGAACAGAGTATTTGGAGATTCAATTTACACAAGGTATCACGTCCCAGTAAATTTACCGGGGTATTTTCTGAAATCAAAATGGGTAGTTGTATTGTTCGCTCGTTGGCGGTGAGGCATATCGGTGCTGTCATTGGAATTAGCTGTACTTGTACTTGACCCGAGAATCCTATTGTCTTGGCGAATTTGCCTGTCTTGGGGAGATGTGTGGCATACTTTGGATTTACACAGGTGGGTCACCTGCTTCTGAAGTTAACATTGGAAGCTGACTATTTCCTATAGGATTCTGTGGACCCCGTCTGAAACCTTGATTTGGGCCGGGCCATTGGTTCAGTGCACTAGACTGCCGAACCTGAGTTTCCGGCCACTGCCTCATGGGACAGTCTCTTATCATGTGTCCTTTCTGTTTGCAATTCCAGCACCAATTCCCTTAGAGTCTTCCCATTATTTCCCTATTTGGTCTTTCATTTATACGTAGCTGTCACCTTCCTCTTGAATTTAGATTATTTTGTCCCCTTTCCCTAGATCTCATAAAACCTGGTGGTGGGGTTGGATATGGCTGTTGTACATAGATGACTGTTGGTGGAGGTTGTGGCTGAGGGTGTACTACCACTGTTGGGACAGTAGATGGTGCCATTGGCGATGGTACTGGTGCTTGATATCAGGTGTTTGGTTGGTTTTCCTGTGCCATGTTAGTTACTAGGAATTTCGAGGTTGCTTTATCTCCAAAATCTGTAGGTTTAATATTTTTCTTGTTTTTTGACTTTGCTGTAAGCTCTCCTAGTTGAAGGTGTGCCACCTTCCTGAGAATGTTTGTTTCTTGTTCTTTTAGTTTTTTCTCCAACCCTCTGTACATTTTAAGAGCATGGGTCAGATGCTCACAGAATTCTGATTCTGTCCTGTAATTCAGGCCCACAACATCTTCTAATTTGTTTTTTACTACCTCTGGAAGTCCCTCTATCACTATTTTTCTGAACATTTCTGTTTGAAGTGGGTTATTGACCGGCAATGCATCTGTTTCCATGATCCACTTTCTTATGATTTTCTGATAATACGTTATTGGGTGCTCTCCTTCCAAGATTGATTCTCCCTGCAGATTATTCAAATGCAAAGATGGAAACTCCTCTCTGAGCTGTCTCCACACTGGATTTCTATAAGTGTCAAATGTTGTTTCATCTAATGCAGTGGTCGCTATATTTCTTAGGTTAATCGGATCTGCGCTCAACATTATTCTGCACGTGTCAGTTATGCCTATTGCTCTCGCCAACACTGCTTTGATGTCTCCTTAAGTTAACATCTTCCCCTGCGTTTTATCCTCAAAGTCATGGATCCACTTAGATGCCCCCCTCATGTAGGTTTGGCAGGCCTTTCACCAATCCCTCCAGATCTAGGGTCTGCCAGGGTATATATTGTACATTCCGCCCTTTTACCAGTAGCGGCAGTTGATGGGTAGATTTTTCCTGTACTTGAAAAGTTTGACCTGACCTGGTTATAGATGTTTCTCCTACATTAGTGTCTAGCTCAGTTTCCTCTGGCCTACCTTCTAATTCCTCTGTCCCTTCCTCATAATTAAACTCCTTCTCACACTCCTGGCCTGATCCTGATGTCCACTCTCCTGCCGCCTCTTTCTCCCTTCTCTGCTCCCTTTCCTGAAGCTTGTTTGAGATCCCATACACAGCTAACCTTTTCTGTAATGCTCGGGCTGCTGTCTTGGGTGAAGGCATCATTTCCCTCTTCTGCTGTTCTTTCTGTGAATTTTGTCTCCTCTCTTGCTCTGTACCTTCTACTCTTGATGTCAATCTTACTAATCGCCATTCTTTCTGTCTGGGCCCGCCCTGCCAGGCCCACTCCGGTTCACACACCTGTGGCTCCCTCTCTTCTCTGTGTTCTGGACACCCTATCCTACCAGCACAGGCATCTGATACTGACCGTCCAGTCTCATCTCTTCTCTCATACTGAGTGTCTCACCAGGGCTCTAGTTCTAGCTCTTCAGCTTCAAACACCTTGCTCAACTCATTAACAGACCTTTGTCTAGAATTTGTTACTTCCTCCCATAATTGATTATCTTTCTCTCTTTCCTGCAACCGTGATCCCTCTCTGTCTGGGCTTCCATCTCCCAGTGGCATGTCTTCCTCCTTTTTATAATTAAAAATGAGCTCCCCCTTCAGTACTGGGTATATCCCTCTATCCCACAGCGGGGGGTCAATTTCAGCCCTTCTTCCCAGATTTACTGGGTAGGGCGGTGGTGCGCTGGGATCAACCATTATCTTAATCTCCTGATTTTTCTCTTTCTCTTCTGCCTGAATGCGCTCACTTTCTCTCTGTCGCTCTCCCTCCACTTTGAACTTATCTAAAACCATCAGTTCTATTGTCTTTTTATTCTGCCTTTTCTTCCTAGAATCTTTAGCTTATAATTCTCTATCAGGGTCCGCATCTGCTCACACAGTGCTTTATCGAATGTACCACCTTTGGGCCACTGATTTTTTAAATCCTTGGTTTTTTTCACCCATTCATCTGATATTTTGTAAATTTGATCCTTTATGTGCGGCTCTTGGCCCTTTAATAGTTCTACAGGTGTTTGTCCGAACATGTTGTCAGATTGTACTTTCGCCCACCTTTTGTCGTCTTCAGCAATATTAAATTCCCAGACTCGTGTTCATCACAGGCTGTTCCGTCGCGGAGTTATTCTTCGAGGTTGTTTCCTCTGTGATAATTCTCCTCACAGTTACTTCTGCTTGTTGGATTTTTCTGCAGTTCAGTTTAGACTCATAGTTTTATGTTTACATTCTTTCGTTATCATACTCCTCTCTGTCTCTCAGTCTCTCTCTGCTTGGTATTAACAAGACCCACAATACCAGTGGCCAAAAAAATACGGGCACAATATGAAATTTAGTAAACCAACGAATAATTTAGTTAGAGGAAGATGTATCGACAAAGTTAATCATGAAACGCGGTGGGTATCTAGCATAAAAGATGGATGTTTTATGATTCTGGCTTTGCTACTGAGACACCTTTTTTTTCTTCTTGAGCTTCAGTGTGTGTGCAATAACTCTACTCATACGTTACCAAATACTTCCAGTAGTCTGCACACATTTCAATCTGTTCCACATTCATATGTCCCCGATTAAATGCTTTCAAAAAAAAAAAAAAAACCCTTGTGGTTCAACTGACCATCATGCAACTCACAAGACTAGAATTTCCTGGGCAGACTGAACTACAGCCTATATAACTTAATTTTAATTTACACAACATTAGGTCAATATCCCTATGTATCATCTGTAAGGATAGTGGCAACAATTTAATGACACCATATAGACTAGGTATCTAAATTCATCAGCAAAGCCATACTCCCATACTGATAGTCTAGGGGGTGTCAAAGACATGAGGTTACGGTCAGCACCTGATCTCACCTAAATGTTCCACTGAACGACATCGGAAATCATTCCTACTTGTGGCCATTAAACTGTACAACTCCTCCATATAGCAACAACACTGTTATACATTTGCATTTTACTGTACATTTTACTCACTGACAGGATTCATTCTGTATTTATATAAATATTAGTAACTTCTAATTTAGACTTACATGTACATATTTATATATGTATGCAGACTTTCAGTATGTATATTGTGTGTGTGTATATATATATATATATATATATATATATACACATGTGTAATTTATAATTTTTTTATTGGGACATTTAACTTTATCTTATTCTTTCTTTACTTGGTATAGAATAACTGTGTGCACACCATTACTTCCGGGATCAATAAAGTATTCTAATTCTGATTCTGGTTACATGCGAGCCTAACATCTATTTTATGACTTAAACTATGCCCACCTGTAAGAGTCACTTGAATGTGATTACTCTACTATGCTACTCAAGCTTTAGCAATATCAAAGGAAAGCTTAGTTCTAATTTTCATATATTTTTCCTTTAAATACTGAGTATGTTTGCTATTGTTACATTCATATATTTTCCATGTAACACTAGCAAACCTGTATCTTCACGTAACCTTGCTTCAAACCATCATTTGTTCACCTGGATGCGGTGAAAACATGAGGCAGATACTCACAGCCCTAACATATAATATGGTATGTTGATATGTTGTACTGATCAAAGATAGTACTCATATAGGAGAACTGAACGAAGTAAGTATATCTTATGTTAATATTTTGAACTTATCAAAGATAAAAAGATAAAAAGAATAATTGTTTTCTTTTTTCTCTCTCTCTCCATACTATATTAACACATATTATCATTTGTACCTAAAGTAGGTAAGGTAAGTCTGTTGGGCTTTTACACCCGAGCCTAGTGGCTCAGCAGTCCAGTGCTTATCCCCGGTTTCTGTAGCGTGAAGCGACTAGAAGTTCAACTCCTCCTGGATGGGACGCTGGTCCATCGCAGGTTACCTTCCCAATATTTTTACTGGTACCCATTTATACTGCTGGGTGGACAGAGGCATACTTGTGGTTAAGACCTTGCCCAGATCTCTTGATCGTGAGCCCGGCACCCTAACCGCTGCGCCACCGGCCCCACACCTAAAGTAGGCACACACGCAAAATCCAATTTGCAAAGGTTGAGTTTGACTGTGGAAACCACAACCATGTTTTGACTTCCCACTTTTCTAACTTAGAATGTAACTATAAATCGTAAAATAAAAATTATGAATTAAGTTAAACCTGACATGTGTCAGAGTGTCTTTTATCCACTAGATGGCAGCATTACCTACAGGCTGCCTTAGACATGGTGTTTCCATTAATTCTTCATTTTTTCTTTACTTCTGTACCCGCTTATTTTTATTTTTATTTTATTTTATTTTTTTCCTTCTCGTTCATAAAAATTTACAACATTTTTCTTATGTACACTTCATCCTCTGCAGTCAGTTTAAATTATTATCCAGTCCCACTCATTTAGAGGTTCAGTGGATGCCCAGCACTCCAGTTCTCTTCTAATGCTCCATCTACCACTCTGGTCCTAATTCCAACATGCAACACATCCGCATGTGCACTGTTCACACTAACAACATCTTACTGGACCTGTCTCAATCCCAGCCACTATACTCTCCACAGTGGGTACTTTCACTAATCTGAAGCTATAGGGCTCTCTCTGAATCACCGGGTCTCTTTCTCTCTGAAACAACTCCCTTTTTGTCCCCCATCGAATTCTCTCTATCATCCTAGAAATCACTTTAACCCACATTTTTCGACCTGGCCAGGGGGCATACGGGATAACATACTCGTTATCTACTCCCCCTTCCTCTGACCACATCGTCCCGGGCGTATCTAGGTCCACATATTGCCATTCCCAGGGGTAATTTTGCCAAAGCAACTCTTCGACGTTTTTCAATACTCTGGGCCAGAACCAGGCTAAATTAAATGCCTGGCGTTCATATACTGTCCAGAACTCTGGCCCCCACACTGTCAATCCCCTTAATTTTTTTTCAACAAAGTCTCCATTCACTTCCGCAGTTCGCACATGTCCTGTGTCATCCAGCATCCTGTAACACCTCTCCTGCCAGAAATGATTAACAATACCAGCTGTTTCTAGTAGACCTCTCTCATTATCTACTTGAATACCAAAACCTGTGACCTGTTGCAACCCATATCTCCTATTCTGTGGTGTCTCATGTACCTATAATTTATCATCTCCCTAAGCTCCATCTGTTCAACAGTTTACCGGTAAATATATATTTATACAAAAAAAAAAATAAAAAAAACACTTGCAAGTTATAATCTGTCTTCACCTTGACTTAAATCCTGATTTTAGACAAAAAAATTAATTAACATCAGCTAGCTTCTCTGTTTTTCTCGGTTGCTTCTCTGTAATCTCTTTATCTCACTTATGACACTATTATCCTTTTTTTCCTTCCCTCATTCTCTATTCTTGCTTTTCTCAAGTGCACCTCTTGTCGTCTCTCTCTCTCTAATAATAAGCCCTCCTCTCCAAGGGCGAACAACCCTTCTACTGATATGGCATAGACAACACACTTCCCACACTGGGGAGCCTTCAGAATTTCATGTATTAATGCTTAAGCAGAAAAGACTATGACTGAATAATATTCCTTTAACTGCTCATTTTAGCTTTTTATTAATTTACAACAATTTAGTTCATGATCAGAGGGCTCCCATCTCAATACCCCCCACCCCCCCCCCACCCCCCCATCCCATGTACCCAAGAGTCGGGGAAACCGCCAAGCCCCTATTTTGGTAGCAAAAAGTGCTTACCTCTGGCCACTGGACCTGTGGTCTCTCCACTCTGGGGTCCCCAGGAGGATGGAAAAACTATGTATATACATAGTCAATTTGTAGTGTTAGCGTTCGCCACCATTATTTCTCGGGTACTACAGAAGACAGCGGCCCAGATATTGTTTACAACAGGTGGTGTTGACATTACATGGTAGACCTTGGGTAGACTTTGGGCAGACCTTAGGTTTTTTTATGCATAAATCATCATTTAACAGTTCAACTATAATTTAATTCACTCTTACCAATCATAATTCAATCATCCATTCAAGCCTCCAGTGGCGCCTGATACCCCGATTTCATCCACTATAATGCATACACACATATGCACTAAATAGATACATACCATACATATACATACTAAATACATATACACTCTACTTAATATATACATACACATATATATTCTATATACACACATACATGCACACATACACACACACACACTAAATACGTTCATACATGCACATACATATACATACTATATACACACATACACACGTATACACACACATACTAAATACACCCATACACATATACATACTAAATACACTCATACATACTAAATACATACACACGTATACACACATACATACTAAATACACTCATACATACTAAATACATTCATACATGCAAACATACACATACATACTAAATACACTCATACATACTAAATACACTCATACATACTAAATACACTCATACATACTAAATACACTC
>JBCNYH010049875.1:0-11623 GCA_039654325.1 Tandanus tandanus | reverse complement strand
ATCAGCAATGGTTCTTTTACATGCCTCTCACCACAGACAGTGAGAGACATGGCCGGCATTTGATAACCCAGTTAGGGGACAGCAGTGACAACCCGCTGATAGTGGGGCTTGAACCCCCGCCCTTGGGATCAGTAATCCCGCACCCTACCACCAGGCCACCACTGCCCCATATCCTATACAATATAATGAAATGATCAGGTTTTAAATTTTACTCTATTATTTCAATACATCAAACTCAAATCTGAACAAACTGTGAAAATTACTTTCTTTTAGTTTTTTTTTATGTTGTCAGACTCAAAAATATACTGATTAAAAAAATATTACCTTCAAATTATACACTGATTGATTATGTAAAATACTCTGAAGTCTAATCACGCTATAGGTATAAATGAACTGTGAAATGTTATCAATGAAATATTTAGTGAATTGAGAAATGTAAAAAATTTCTTTAAAATCTATCACTCTAATTATTCATTCATTTTCTAAGCCGCTTGATCCTAATTAGGGTTGCTAGGAGGCTGGCGCCCATCTCAGCTGACTCTGGGTGAGGGCAGGGTACACTCTGGACAGCTCGCCAGGCCATTGCAGGGCCAACACACATACAACCATTCACACTCACTCTCATACATAGGGGCAATTTGGAACAGCCAATCAGCCTACTGTGCATGTTTTTGAACTGTGGGAGGAAACCGGAGTACCCGGAGGAAACCCACACAAGCATGGGGAGAACAAGCAAACTCCACACAGAAACGTCCGAGCCCGGGAATTGAACCCAGGCCTTCTTGCTGTAAGGTGGACGTGCTAACCACTGTGCCTCCGTGCCGCCCATCACTCTAATTAGACACTTGTAAGTCAAATACTTTCTCTTAATAGTTAATACTAGTGCTGGTTATGAATATTTTTGTTTAAGGCTTAATTATTTGCCATTCTTTGGTTTGGTCTGTGGCCCTCAAATATAAGAAACTAAGTATTATAAGTGATTGAGTACTTTTGACTGGCAGTACACACTCACATGAGACGAAGAGTGGAAATGCTTTGAATGAAGCATGTTTTTTTTCATGAGAAATGTTCGTAATAGGGAAGATAGAAATTCTAACAGTTTTGCCACTGACAGAAATGCAAGGTAACAGTAACGGAATACTAGCAGTAGCCTGCACCAATGGTATCAATTCTCTGACATCATGCAAAATTCCTAAAATTCACAAAAATTGTTCTTCTATAAAGCAGTAAAGATTTTTAAAAGTCAGAATCTGATTGCAGAACTGATATTTAATGCAGTATAATATAAATATTTATGTTTATTAGGCTACAATTTTGTGCATATGTGATAGGCTACACAACAGCCTCTGTAAGAGCCTCTGTAAACAGGTTCCATCTGTCGCACCACCTCCATCTGTCACGCCTTTGAAAATGATCATTCTTTCATTGTAGATCTTAGTTATCTTAGTTAGCTAAGTGACTTACGAATGAAATAGAGCAAGTTAACAAAACCCAGCTGGACAGAATCCCATTGTTGCAGCTGCTTCCTTCCAGAGTCATGTATAAATGAAACATTTTAATTGGTTAATGGGAAACATCTTGTTTTTTTTTTTTTTTCTGTTTCTTGGTACCACAAACATGTTTATGTAAAAATGCCTTTTTGCTTTTACCCCTTCGCTTATTTTCACCTATAGGATTTTCGACTACTCCTACAGGATTCCATTTAAACAGAACAGCCTCTAGTTATATGATTTGAATATTAGGAGCCTAAAGATCTCTTGTTTTATCCAGTAATACATATCACGTCACCATTATGGCTGAGATGTACAGGTCATGTGACCCGTCACACAGGTCATGCTTAGATCATGTAGCTATTCACCATGGATCAATCAGTCACTGTAGAACAGGGGGCTGTGGTCTTGTCCAAAAAAGGCAAGACTGTTGCAGCTGCAGGCTTTCATTCCAGACAAATTAGAGGCACACTTGATAGCTGTTTAGGGCCCAAGATAAACTGATAAAACAAGTGGAAACAGGACTGACTCCTGCCTGGTTAGAATGAAAGCCTGCAGCCACTCTGGCCCTTCGCAGACAAGATTGAGGACGTCTGCCAGAGAAGAATGAGATTTGTGCACTCAGTGGCTGCTGCTTCTGAATTCAGCCATGGCACATATGACATAATAATAGCTGATGTCATCCTTTAAGATGACACTTAAGACAGTGACATCAACATAGCACAAACTAATGATAAGACCTAACGTATACAAGGATAATGAAAACGAAACATTGGGGACAGTCTTTGTGCTCTCTATGCTCGAAAGCAATAGCTGAATAGTGAGTTGTGTAACTGAAAGTTATATAAGCAAGAAAATCATCAAGGACATTAATCAGTTTACAAGCAGCAGTCCAAAGCAGTTAACAAAAATCAATACCAAACAAACAAACGAACGAACGGAAAAAAACAAAACAAAACAAAACAAAAAACCCATGGATCAACAACATTAAGCATGGGTGCTTGCTTTTACACTATGATTACAACATACAAATAAAACTGCATTCCTGTAAAACAAACACACAAACAAAACCTCCAGTAAGTTTAAGAGTGAACTCAGAGAACTGCTAAAATGCCTATGCTGTTCTTAAAGGAACCAGGATTTCTCTTAGAAACAGATAAACACATCTACACATGTATCTAAGGAGTGTCACAAACACTGGCAATGTTAGCCATATTAGTTTTTGCTACACTAAAACTGCTGCCAGCAATGAACTCAGATATATTTCATAATATAAAAAATACAGCTGCTTTACATGGATCTTCATATTAGGATTCTGTGAATTGATTAAAGCAAGGCCTTCAGGTTGGTATGGTGGAACTGGATGTTCCCCAGTGCCTATGCTCCCCTGTGCCTATGCTCCCCAGTGCCTATGCTCCCCAGTGCCTATGCTCCCCAGTGCCTATGCTCCCCAGTGCCTATGCTCCCCAGTACATATGTTCCTCAGTGCCAATGCTACCCAGTAGCTATGTTCTCAGTACCTCAGTTCCTCAGATACAATGTTCCTCAGAACCTATGTTCCCCAGTACCGTTCCCCAGGAACCCTAACCCTAATATTTCATAAATTGTTATTTTGATAAGTTTTATTTTGTTTCATCATACTTCTTTAACAATATGGATACAATCATTGTAGCTTACTTCTATAAAGTACTCAATACAATACAAGATCCATTAATTTAATAAGGACCGGGGAACATAGGTACTGGGGAACATAGGGTCTGGGGAACATGGGGCTGATCCCATTGGTATGATATGACTGGCAAGATTTTTCAAAATGAAAAAGGAGTCAGCCAATACTTAATACTAAGCTAATTTATTAATTCATAAACAACAATGATCCCTAAAAGCAATATGGTGGCCACTCAGGTAAACCCTCTGTGATAACTGCCAGAAATAGCTGAGGAGTCCCGAATGCCCCTGCCCCAGGTGTAAAAGTAGTACCAGCTCCAACATGGCCCTCCAACTACCTGAGGCATTACTTCAACAGAATTTGCAGAGGGTCCCGGAGCAATTTAGGAACACAGCCCTACACAGATGAATGTTCTTCCTTTTCATACACTGAAGATTTAGCCCAGGAAGGCCATATCTGATAGTAATCCGCTAGTGAATTGATGTGGGTGAACTGAGTGCTATATTTTTCTTTGCTGACTGCAAGACTGACATTCCTTCTCTGGTCCCTTCGAGCTGTTTTTAAGTTCACGACAGTGACTTTAAAGAATGTCTAATAATTCCACATATAACAAAAACAGGAAAACACACACACACAGACACAGTCTTGCTTCCATAACTTCAGGGGAAAATACATAGACTTTCATTCATTTCCTGGATACCACTATTTACTCACGTAATGGCAACTTGTGTTTTGACCCCATAAAGAAGACAAGTCCCCATAATGTGACTGTGTACACGGATTTAGGTCCCCACAAGGTGATGAATATCTAACCACGCACATGCGTACACACACCTGCACTTCCATCTTTGTGGCATTCTCTAGCCTCTTACAATAACCTTAACCATCACAAATAAATGCCTAACCCCAACCTTTACCCTAACCCTAACTCAAGCCTAATTATAACCTCGACCCTGCAACCAAGTATTAAATCACAGACAGGCCTTTGAAGAAGTGAGGACCAGCTAAAATATCCTCACTTCCCAAAAATGTCCTCACTCTGTTAGTGAAGTGTATTCCCACAAGTACAAGTGCACACACACACACACACTGTCTGAATCACCATGGAGTAAACACTGTGCAGCTACAATTTTTGTTTATCTGAGCAATCTCTGGCTTTATCTCCTAAGCCCCACCCTTTCCCTGTAGTATTAGCTTCATCCATCATTGTTCATAAAGATCAGGTCAAGCCCCGCCCCACGCCCCGCCCCTCGCGGTAGTACTCACATCAGTGCTGGATCACAGTCGGGTTGGTGTGGAGGGCAGGGCGCAGCTCCAGCTTCCACCACCGCGGGGAAGTCCGCGCGCACCGCGCAGCTCACGTTCTTCTGTACAATAAACGCGCACCAGTTTCTGCCAAAAAAAAATAAAAAATTAATAATCACGATTTATTTCATCCCAGCTACTATTCTGCATGAATCTCAACCCATCCCATACTATTCTGTAGTCTGAAAGCGAGTCCAATTACGCAATGATTGAAGCCAATTAAAGTGTGACGTTATAGCGTGCGACCACATCTGGAACATCTGGCCCCATAGCAATGAATTCAACCAAGACTGTAACGTTTTTCTGTCGTTTTGTTGTTTGGAGGAAAAACAGGAAGAAAAAAGTAATTTTTCTTTTTCAAAAAATAAATAAATAAATAAATAAAAAAAGTTCCGACTTTAATGGAAAAGTAATGACTTCTTGAGCTTTATATCAAGGGACTCTTTAATTCTGTATCCACATGTCAACATTTATCAAAAAGTCGAAATCCCATCAGACTCACTTCACTTAATATGTTTAAACTTGTGCAGTAAGCAAACACGTTCCTCACATCAATGATTATAATCTCATAAAATCAACAAGTTCGGCACACTGGCAAGAAAGAATGAAGTGATTTATCTCGTTTAAAGCATCATATGAATCATAAATCGAGGGCAACTTTGACTTCCACCAGTCCAGGATCTGGAACCAGATACTCACTTGTTCCTGAGTCTGTGCGTGTTGTACTGGACACTCAGAGACGCGCTTCCCAAAACCAGCAGCACAGCGAACCCCAAACCGCTCAGATCAGCCTTCACACCCATCCTGGAAATCCTGACAATTACAGATTATTTAAACCTTTAAACTAATAAAAGCGTGACGAGGGTCCGGCTGAACTCAGCCTCCCCAAAGTCTCCAGTCAGAAAGAGGGAGCGTCCGAGCGCCTTCACAAGTTTCAGGGAAAAAAGTTACTCCTAACTCTACAGGGGTCCGAGAACTAGGTTGCCAGATTGAAACCGAGTTCCTACAGTGTTTCCAGCCAAAAGTCTTTCTGAAATCCTTATCTAGATAATGTACACCACTGTAAGCTTTACTTTTCCAAAACTAATGTTAGACCACATGGGAAACTATTAAAAACAAACATATTAAACAGTGCACCCCATCTCACCAAATGCATGTTTTAGGACTACAACGATTCTAATGTATCACAATCTGGCAACACGATCCACAAGCATTAGTGGAGGCGGGACAAGTGACCTAAAAACACAATAGAGTACTTAAATGCCCCATAGCGCTTTAAAACGACCACCACAAACTGGTTGTTGCATTGTGTGTTTAGATTGCTGTAGGCCTAACTATGCGGTTTTCTCAGCTATATCCACTTTGTGGTTTGTGGTTGGGTTGCTATCAGTGTTATTCACCGAATAAAGACAGTTTTCTGAGTTGAAATAAACCTTCCTATATATTCTGAATGAACATATAGGATATATATTTTGTAAGTAAGGGATAATGTACATTGACCTGGTCATTACTGCTAAATAAACCACAACAGGGGGATCAGGACCCCAGAGCAAATCGGAAGGCGTTTATTTTGTGGTAATTTGTTATAATTTTGTACCCTGAAAGGGTTCATTTTACAATAGTGAGCGGCTCGATGTACATTATCCATCCTTTTAAACTGCCACTTAAAAAATGATTTTATGGCTTCAGCTAAAGATACACTATATAGCACAAAGAAGTGGAGGTGTCTTGAATCATCCTGAATTTTTTTTATATTTTATATTAATCCTACAAGGGAAATTATTGCCTCTGCATTTAACCCATCCAAAGTGATCACACACACATGTAAACAGTGAGCACACACACTTAGAAGTGGGGCCGGTGGCGTAGCAGTTAGGGTGCCGGGCTCACGGTCGAGAGATCATGGGTTCGAATCCCCATTGGACCCCCACCGTGCTAAGACACCTGGGCAAGGTCTTAACCACAAGTGTGCCTCTGTCCACCCAGCAGTATAAATGGGTACCAGTAAAAATAGTGGGAAGGTAACCTGCGATGGACTAGCGTCCCATCCAGGAGGAGTTGAACTCCTAGTCGCTACATGCTACAGAAACCGGGGATAAGCACCGGCCGTAATCGGGTGTAAAAGCCCAGACTTACCTTACACACACTAGGAACAGTGGGCTGCCACACATATCGAGTGTGGAAAGCAGTTGGGGTTTAGGTGCCTTCAGCCATTAATGTTAAAAAAAAACACGCAATCACGGGGAGAACATGCAAACTCCACACAAAAACGCCCGAGAGTGGGAGTCCAACCCAGGTGTTGTTGCTGTGAGGCAGACGTGCTAGCCACTGTGCCGCCCCACAGACCAGATATCTCAAGTATTTTAAATTATTATATTAGCAACTGTGACTCTTCCTTTTTTTTTGCGCCTTTGGGGGGGTCTAGGGGGACGTGGGGCTGAAGAGACATGAATAGGCAGGCTTTTTATTGAGTTTATTTTCACTTTACCATTAAGGATATATTCAGGTTTCACTTTGCCCATGAGGTGCATGAGACTTGAAGCCTGCAAAGTGGAAATGGTCTTCTATACTGAGGCTTGTAAAAGTATTCATACCCCTTGAACTTTTCCAAGTCTTGTCTCGTTATAACCACAAACATACATGTATTTTGGGGGAATTTTATATGATAGACCAACACAAAGTGGCACATAATTGTGAAGTGGAAGGAAAATGACACATGGTTTTTAAAACTTTTTCCAAATAAAAATAAAAAGTGTGGAATGCATTAGTCTTTGTTTTACAAAACAGCTCAAGTTCAGTCAGATTAGATAGAGAGCGTCTGTGAACAGCAATTATCAAATTTTGTCACAGATTCTCAATTGGATTTATGTCTGGACTTCGACTAGGCCATTCTAGCACATGAATATGCTTTGATCTAAACCATTCCATTGTAGCTCTGGCTGTATGTTTAGGGTCTTTTGTCCTGCTGGAAGGTAAACCTCCACCTCAGTCTTTCGCAGACTCTAACAGGTTCTCTTCCAAATATGCCCTGTATTTGGCTCCATCCATCTTCACATTAACTCTATCCAGGTTCCCTGTCCCTGCTGTAAAAAAGCATCCCCACAGCATGTTTTACGGTGGTGATGGTGTGTGTTCAGGGTGTTAGTTTTGCCCACACTTAGCGTTTTGTATTTAGGCCAAAAAGTTTAATTTTGGTCTCATCGAACCAGAGCACCTTCTTAAACATGTTTGCTGTGTCCCCTACATGGTTTGTGGAAAAAATGACCAGAGGACTTCTTATGGATTTCTTTCAACAATGGTTTTCTTCTTGCCACTCTTCTGTAAACACCAGATTTGTGGAGTGCATGACTAATAGTTGTCCTGTGGACAGATTCTCCCCTCTGAGCTGTGGATCTCTGCAGCTCTTCCAGAGTCACCATGGGCCTCTTTGCTGCTTCTCTGATCAATGCTCTCCTTGCCTGGCCTGTCAGTTTAGGTGGATGGCCATGTCTTGGTAGGTTTGCAGTTGTGCCATACTCTTTCCATTTTCGGATGATGGATTGAACAGTCCCCTCCTGGAATCGCCACCTTATCATGGTGGAGTGGTTTGTGTGCCCTAATGGTCCTGGGAGCTATGTTGTCAGGGGCATTATGCACCTGGTATGGTCACCCAAGGCAAACAGGTTTGCCAAATGTTCCGTGTCTCCATGATTGAGGCGGCAGCCCGGAGCTGTGGCCGGTAGGTCATCAGTGCCTGTTGTGGGGGCAACCCTCGAACCAGGTGGTGGACACCTGAGGTGAGGGGGGCTGTCATGGTGAAGAAGGAGGCCTATCGGGTCCTTTTGGCCTGTGAGACTCCCAAGGCAGCAGACGGGTACCGACAAGCCAAACGTCCTGCAGCTCGGGCTGTCGCCGATGCAAAATCTCAGCTGTGGGAGGAGTTCAGTGAGGACCTGGAAAAACCCAGGTTGGCCTCAAAAAGGTTGTGGACCACCATCCGATGCCTCAGGAGGGGAAAGCAGTACTCCACAAACACTGTTTACAGTGGAAGTGGGGAGCAGCTCACTTCGACTGGGGATGTTGTCGGGAAGTGGAGGGAATACGTCGAGGACCTCCTCAATTCCGCCAACACACCCTCTGTGGAAGAGGAGCCTGGGGATTCGGGAGGGGGTCTGCACATCACTGGGGTGGAGGTCAGCTGAGGTAGTTAAAAATGCTCCTTAGTGGCCGGGCTCTGGGGGTGGACAAGATCCGCCCTGGATACCTCATGGCTCTGGATAGTAGGACAGTCTTGGTAGACACGTTACTGCAACATCGCATGGTTATTGGGGGCCATACCTCTGGATTGGCAAACTGGGGTGGTAGTTCCCCTTTTTAAAAAAGAGTACTGGAGGGTGTGTTCCACACTACAATAGTAGTCTATTCAGGAGTACTGGAGAGGAGGATCGGACCGATGGTTGAACCTCGGATTCAGGAGGAACAATGTGTTTTTTGTTGGGGCCGCAGCACTCTTGACCAGCTCTACACACTCTACAGGATCCTGAAGGGGCATGGGAGTTTGCACAACCAGTCCACATGTGCTTTGTGGACTTGGAAAAGGCTTTCGACCATGTCCCTCGGGCTATCTTTTGGGGTATTCTCAAAGATTATGGTATACCGGACCCGTTACTACGGGCCATTCGGTCTCTGTATTGCTGGTGCCAGAGCTTGGTCTGCATTAAGAACACAAATTTCCAGTGGGGGTTGGACTTGGCCAAGCCTGTCCTTTGTCACCGGTTCTGTTTATAATAATTATGGATAGAATTTCTAGGTGCAGCCAAGGCGATGAAGTGTTCCGGATTGGTGGCCATAGGATCTCGTCTCTGGTTTTTGCGGATGATGTTGTCCTTTTGGACAAAGGGCCAAAAGTGGCCAGGATGAGAATCAGCACCTCCTGATTGTAAAGCGGCCGGGATGAGAATCAGCACCTCCAAGTCTGAGGCCATGGTTCTCAACTGGAAAAGGGTGGAATGCACCCTCCGGGTCTGGAATGAGGTCCAGCCCCAAGTGGAGGAGTTCAAGTATCTCAGGGTCTTGTTCACGAGTGAGGAAGGAGTGGGAGATCGACAGGCGGATCGGTGCAGCCTCTGCTGCAAAGCGGAGCTTGTAACGGTTCGTCATGGTGAATAGGGAGCTGAGCTGGAAGGCAAAGCTCTCAATTTACCAGTCGATTTACGTTCCTACCCTCACCTATGGTCACGAGCTTTGGATGGTGACCGAAAGAACAAGAATGCGAATACAAGCGGCTGAAATGAGCTTTCTTCGCAGGGTGGCTTCAGATAGGGTGAGAAGTTTGGTCATCCGGGAGGAGCTTGGAGTAGAGCTGCTTGCTCCTTCGCGTTGAGGAGTGGAGTGGTGTGGGCATCTGATTAGAATGCCTTCTGAACGCCTCCCTGATGTGGTGTTTCAGGCATGTCCAACAGGAAAGACCCAGGGTTGACCCTGAACACACTGGAGGGACTATGTTTCTCAGCTGGTTTGGGAACGCCTCGGTGTCCCCACGGAAGAGCTGAAGGAAGTGGCTGGGAAGAGGGACATCTGGACCTCACTGCTTAGGCTGCTGCCCCCGTGACCTGATCCCAGATTAAGCGGAAGAAGATGAAGATGAAGATGGATTGAACAGTGTTCCATGAGATGTTGAAATATTTGAGATATTTTTTAATAACCTAACCTTACTGTTTAACCTTTCCACAACTTTATCCCTTACCTCTCTGGTGTTTTCCTTGCGCTTCATGATGCTGTTTGTTCATTGATGTTCTCTAATTAACCTCTGAGTCCTTCACAGAACAGCTGTATTTACACTAAGATGAGATTACACACAGGTGGACTCTATTTACTGATGAGGTGATCTCTGAAGGCAATTGATTACACTGGATTTTATTCAGAGGTATCAAAGTAAAGGGGGCTGAAACCACTTTTCAGATTTTTATTTCTACAACCATGTATCCATTTCCTTCAGCTTTACAGTTATAGTCCTCTTCATGTTGGTCCAAAAATACTTTTGAAAACAAAGTTTCATTCATTAAATAATTGAAAGTTGTGGAAAATTATCCAATTATCCAGGTTCCTCAACAGATTCTGGTGTACAACCACCAGTGCATCAAACCCTCTTGACACGATATATATCATATATTGTTGTACTGTTTAACATAGAATCTTCAAAAGTTCCCCTTTAATTAAAAAAAAAAATTTCATTAAGAAAACAGTACGTCACAGTTTAATTGTAGCAGAGGTCTAATACTTAAAAAGTATAACGTTATGGTAGTAACTTATTTAACTGATTATTGTTCACTAAGTTAAGCCTATGTTAAGACCAAAAAAAATTTAATAAATAAATACTTGTGAGCAAATATTATCTCTCCATCTTTTATGTATACTGCTATGCTTCAGGGTTGCCTGGGAAACTGGAGCCAATCCCAGCTGACTTCAGGCAGAGGCGGGGTCCACACTGAGCAGGATGCCAGTCCTCTGCAGTCCATTGTCCATGTGAATGTGCATGTCTTTGGACTGTGGGAGGAAACACGAGTGCCCGGAGGAGCCCCACTCTAGCACACGGTAAACGTGCAAATTTCACACAGAAAGGCCCTCGGCTAAGAATTGAGCCCAGAACCTTTTCACAGAGAGGCGACACTGCTAACCATTTAACCACTGTGCTTCCAGCCAGCTTTCTACTGAATAAAATGTAAGCAAAACATGCTGTTATAGTGTTTGGGAAAGAATTTAGATTGGATTCACCCTTAAACTTAAGGAAATTAATGTCTAATATTATATGAAGGAAGGTTTCTATTAACCTGCTTACATGCAAACGCATGAATAACAATTAAAACAACAACTCTCACATAGTGGAAAATAACTGATCTGCTCACATGAGGTGATGTTCCGAAGATATGACAAAGCAATATTTTGCAAACTTGAAATGGAAACACATTTTTTTCACATTAAAGTCACATGACATCACAATTGCTCGGTTGTATAAAAATGTAATAAATGTAAATAAAAATATAATCATAAAAAAAAAAAAATAAATAAAAAAAAAAATCTGGATACGGGTGTCTGCCAAATGCCATAAATGTAAAATGTTAGGGTGTAAGGTTGCTTCACTGCAGGGATTCAGGGACTGTGCAACTCAAAGTTAGTATAT
>JBCNYH010049657.1:0-11632 GCA_039654325.1 Tandanus tandanus | reverse complement strand
CACAGAAGTGTGATTGACTTGGAGTTACATTCTGTTGTTTAAGTGTTCCCTTTATTTTTTTGAGCAGTGTATATATATATATATATATATATATATATTTTTTTTTTTTTTTTTGCCCAGGTTTGTCCTCCTAGAATACCTCTCTGCTCATAGTTTAAGCTCTGTGTTTCAGCTGCAAAGTCTGCATTTGTTAAAAAGGATAAACTAATTTGGAGGACATGGTATGCTGTAACAGGAGTGTATGGGAGGGGGGTGAAGGAGTCCATTCTGAAGCTGTAACAGGAGCATTAGGTATGTCCCAGACCAGCACATTATGAGTCCTTGTCTGTGATGCACTTTGCTTCTCAGTGCAAGTGGATTCTTTGGGGGTTTGGAAGTAAACTACTATTCCCAGCATGCACAGCAAGGCTGCATGAAAGCATTACAGCTGTATCCTATTCACCTGTACGGAGCCCCTCTGGTGGCATTAGATTAAGAAAATAATTTAGGTTAAAACAATACCTAAGCTGTATTTTAACCTTGGACTCGGTACTAATTGTGAAGATCATTAAACATATTCCAACCGGTCCAGTCAGTCAGAATACTTTAGAATATTTATGCCAATAACTTATAATATTCTAACACAGGAGAGATGAAATTGGGCTCATTTATTACAAAATTTTTGAAAAAAGTTTATGGTAAATTATTATCATCTTGGTTGAGTAGATTTAGTAGCTTAAATCTACTCAACCAAGTGCTGATATAATTGTGAAATGGTTTTATAATGATCAGTTAGCCTTTTAACATGACAAACTTGGATTAGCTAACACAATATGCAACTGGAACACAAGTATTATAGTTATAATATATAATAATATATACAAGTATTATAGTAATATTATGTTAAGTTTATAGCTGAAAATGTAGATATTCCATTTAAAAACCCAGCAGTTTCCACGAACTAGTCCTGTACAAAATTAACAGTGTCTAGACTGTCTTTCTGGTCAATTTAATCTTTATGTGAAAAGGGGGGGAGCTTTAAAATAAATAAATAAATAAGAAAGCAAGAAATGAAGCTTTTAATAACCCATTTTTTTTATGATACTGTATACATTATAGTTATCACAAGCAAAGAGATATGTAACCAAATATTAAATGTGTTATAATTGGTCTTTTTTTTTTTTTGTCTTTTTGTTTTTTGTTTCTGGTTCACGTGAAGACTATTGTTGTTTAACACGTCTAGATGGAAATAAAAGCTAAAATACTGTTCCATCTTCTTTTATCCATCTTTTGATTTCAATCCCAAATATCATCCCTGTATCACAATACTAATAGAATTGGCCTTGCAGTTCCAATGCTATCAGGGGTGTCCCCGAAGAAGTAGAAGTCACATTACTGTAGGTTTCCTTACCATTAACATTGTTTGCTTGTTTTATTAGTTATAAGTCAACATAAGTTATCAAACATTTCACGAAATTTAAAATTCAATGAAAACTTTTTGAACTGATCCCCAGGTAGAAATATTGGATGTTGTTTCAGTAATGTTTTTTTTGTTTTTTCATTTAATAAACACAAATCTGTTTATTAAACTGTTGTTTATGTTGGTCATTTTCACTATAGTTTTACTCCGTGAAGATACAAACATCAGAGCACACATTTAACACTCTTAGTAGTTGTTGTTTTGTGAATGTTATGTTGTATGAAAGCTAAAATTCATGCTTTATAAAACATGAATGTGTTCTAATTTAACCTTAATATTAAGCATTACCCATGATCATTTAGCTTTTAAATTTCGGTTTGTTGGATTCCTAAGCCGGTGCTCTCACAAGCATTAATGGGGTAATGCTAAGAATAAAAGGTAATTACATGTGATAACTTTTCTCAATAATAATATTTAGCATGGTTTTTACTCATATTTATTCGAGACACCAGCCTTTGCTCATTATACAATAAATCAGTGAAGCCTTACTAAGACACTGGATCTGATTCAAATTCAATCTTTACACCCCTAAGCCCCTTACTTCCATTCATCTCATGTCCTATTTTAAGCAGCAACCTAGAAATAGGTTTTAGAGATAAAATGTGACAGCTGATGGTGATATATGGTGAGTCTATGATGAGAGTCTTTCACTAACTTAGCACTGAAACACTACAATGTATACATATGCATTATACTATAGCATAAAACAACAACTGCATAATAAGCTATTACACCACCTTTAAAAGACAGACATGCAGCTTTTCACCCCAATTGGTCCGTTGACCAGTTCCTCCCCCCACCAGACAGCACTCATGTCATGTGACAGTGACCAACTGGGAATGTGCTTCCTTTAAAGCAAACCAACTGCACCTTCTGAAACTGCTGCTCATGCTGCATCACAGGGCAGTGTAACACGTTTCAAGGCTGGTGCTGTCTACCTTCTTCTGCATACATGACACATTATTAGCTAGCAGAGTTTTGATTCACACAGGAGGCAGTGACATCATCATCATCTTCTGACCAAAGGGGAAAGGCTGTTCTGTTTTGTACCACTTGGGAGTATATAGTATTGATGGGTTTTTGTCTGTAAAAGAGGACTCAGCCCTGTTAACCCATTTATACCACCCCTGATGACATATAACACTAGTGTAATGTGTAAAATATTATGTCTTTAGAGCAGATGATGTTATGTAATTTAATGCTGATTTGTTATGAATATTGATGCGTAAACATCTGAACGCCCTATTATATTTAAAAGCACTCCTATTGGCTCGGCTGACACTCGCTCACTCACTCATTTGCTGAACCGCATAATCCTATTAGGGCCGCCTATCTCAGAGGCATATCTCAGCTGACACCGGACAAAGGTGGGGTACACCCTGAACAGCACCATCGTAGGGCCAACACACACTCAAGGATTCACACGTACACCTAGGGGAAATTTTGAACAGCCTAACGTGCTTATCTTAGGACTGTGGGAGGAAACCCAGACAATCATAGGGAGAACATGCAGACTCCACACAGAAACACCCGAGCCCGAGACTCAAACCCAGAGCCTTCTTGCTGTGAGGAGGACGTGCTAACGACTATGCCACCCTGCAGCCCTCTGTAGACATATGATTCATTTTATGGTTCAAAGTCACACTTATATATTATCACAACCTTCGAGTTATTAGACTTTCTCAGCAAGTCCATTTTAAGAGACACATTGTTTGCTTGACTTTATTGTATTAATTTTAATTATAAAGCCTTTTGCAGATGGGTCATTCTCATAGAAATGCATATTTTATGTCCCACTCTTTATATACCCAATAATTTTTTAAAAAGAACGTTTTTTTTCATTTTGTATAAATCACATGGTAAAAGTACCTTCATATGTGTTGACAATTTAAGTTGTATATGTACAAAGACAGAAAATTAATACATTTTGGCATTTCGAGCAACTAGGATGTGAAACTGTAGTTATATCACTTTAAGGTCAGTTATGTAAGGGATTTGATGTAATGCTTTTCTATTTTTGAGGTGAAGTAAGTTATCAAAACTGGCAAATAATAATTAAAATGCGGTTGATTGGTCAAAGTACTTTTTGGTAAGATGAAAGGTATTTCCATGCTAAAAACAAACAAAAAAAATAGCACCTTTAAAATGAAAATGATCTTAACACGTAATAATATCTTTTATCAATATCAATTCCTTTTCGATTTAATGGATTTTACATAATTTACTTTTGCCTCAGGAAAGAAAGCTAAGTGGTATTTAACATTCAGCGTAGAACAGCTGTTTGAGACCAGCATCAAATGTGCAGACTATCACTCAGCAACTAAATGGAAGATTTTAGCACATGTTTTGCTATGTCTGTAATTAGTTTGTATTTATTAAAATTATGGACTACTTTATTGGCATTGACAGCACTTTTGGACCAAAACAAAAACTATTAAAAATGGCACTTTAGTAATATTAATGACTCTTATGCAGTGAAGATTTTACATATTCAATTAATTTAGCTTAATTTATCACAGAGTATGTAATACTCATTCCCTCATTTGCCGAACCACTTAATCCCATTAGGGTCACGGGGAGGCTGGTGCCTATCTCAGCTGACACTGGGTGAAGGGGAGTACACTCTGAACAGCTCACCAGACCATCGAGGTGCAAAACACACTATCATTCACACTCACATCCGGGGTCAATTTGGAACAACCAATTAGCCTATTGTGCATATCTTTAGACTGATATTTTATTTACTTATTTGTTTGTTTGTTTGTTTGTTTTTGATTTACTGTATTAGTCCTGCAAGGGAATTTTTGCCTCTGCATTTAACCCATCTAAATTGAGCACACGCATGTAAACATAAGCACAGTGAGATTATGGTGGGAGTGTGTACAGAGACTGGACATAAGTAAATAGACACCCAAAATTTCAGAATGAATATATGCTGGTCGAAGAAGAGGCTTGCGTCTCGCGTAACAGTTTTTGAGCTGGTTGTGGATCCATGGTGGTCTGACCTTTACTGTTGAATGTTATACCGTTGACAGAGAAATATTAAATTTGTCAGTTATTTGTTGCTGGCTGATGCCACCCTCTGACTGACCCACAATCCGACCTCTCTGAAAATTTGACAGTTCCTGAGCTCCTGGAGTGCGAGGCATGCTTGCACAACTTTAGCACAACTTTGTGCACCTTTATACAGCAGTCTGACTTGTGTTCATTAAATTTAAGTCATTAAATTGTCAGATTTTCAGAGAGGTCGAATTGTGTGTCAGTCAGAGGGTGGCATCGGCCAGCGACAAATAGCCGACAATTTGAATATTCCTCTGTCAACGGAAAAAGTTCAACAGTGAAGGTAAGACCACCACAGATCCACGACAAGATCGACCTGGACCATCAAAAAGATGCCTTCACTCCGTGAAGAGAGCAGTGGAGAAAAATCCCTGTTCCAAGGCCGCAGACATTGCAGAAGACATCCAAACTAGTTAAAAAACTCATCATCATCATCATCTTCTTCCACTTAATCCGTGGTCGGGTCGCAGGGGCAGCAGCCTAAGCAGCGAGGTCCAGACATCCCTCTCCCCAGCCACTTCCTCCAGCTCCTCCGGGGGGACACTGAGGCATTCCCAGGAGACATAGTCCCTCCAGCATGTTCTGGGTTGACCCTGGGGTCTCTTCCCAGTTGGACATGCTCGAAACACCACACCAAGAAGCGTTCGGGGGGCACTCTAATCAGATGCCTGAGCCACCTCAACTGGCCCCTCAATGCAGAGGAGCAGCGGTTCTACTCCGAGCTCCTCCCGGATGGCTAAGCTTCTCACCCTATCTCTAAGGGAAAGCCCTGCCACCCTGCGAAGGAAGCTCATTTCAGCCGCCTGTATCCATGATCTTGTTCTTCCTGTCACTACCCAAAGCTTGTGACCATAGGTGAGAGTTGGAACGTAGATCGACTGGTAAATTGAGAGCTTTGCCTTTCGGCTCAGCTCCCTCTTCGCCACGACGGACCGGTACAAGCCCTGCTTTACAGCAAAGGCTGCACCAGTCTGCCTGTTAATCTCCCATTCAAGTCTTTCCTCACTTGTAAACAAGACCCTGAAATACTTAAACTCCTCCAATTGGGGCAGGACTTTGTTCCAGACCCGGAGGGTGCATTCAACCCTTTTCCAGCTGAGAACCATGGCCTCGAACTTGGAGGTGCTGATTCTCATCCCAGCCGCTTTGCACCGATTCGCTCCAATGAAAGCTGGAGGTCCTGGCTTGATGAAGCCAAAAGGACATCATCTGCAAAAAGCAGAGACGAGATCCTATGGCCACCAAACCAGAACCCCTCAACGCCTCGGCTGTGCCTAGAAATTCCTAGAAATCCAACCCTCACCGGAAATGAATTCGACGTGTTGTTACCAATGCGGACCAAGCTCTGGCTCCGGTGGTATAGAGACCTAATGGCTCGTATCAACGGGTCCGGTACACCGTACTTCCAGAGCACACCCTGCAAGATAGCCCAATGGACACGGTGGAATGCCTTCTCTAAATCCACAAAGCACATGTGGACAGATTGGACAAACTCCCATGCCCCCTCCAGGATCCTGTAGAGTGTATAGAGCTAGTCGAGAGTGCTGTGGCCAGGAAGAAAACCACATTGTTCCTCCTGAATCCGAGGTTCAACTATCGGTCGGATCCTCCTCTCTAGTACTTCTGCATAGACTTTACCGGGTAGGCTGAGGAGTGTGATTCCACGATAGTTGAAACACACCCTCCAGTCCCCCTTTTTAAAAAGGGGAACTACCACCCCGGTTTGCCAATCCAGAGGTATGGCCCCCGAAAACCACGCGATGTTGTAGAGACATGTCAACCAAGACAGTCCTACAACATCCAGAGCCATGAGATATTCAGGGCGGATCTCATCCACCCCCGGAGCCCGACCACCGAGGAGATTTTTGACTACCTCGGCGACCTCAGCCACAGCAATGGGCGGACCCCCACCCGCACCCCCAGGGTCTTTCTCGACCACAGAAGGCATGTTGGTGGGATGGAGGAGGTCCGTGAAGTATTCCTTCCACCTCCCAACGACATCCCCAGTCGAGATGAGCAGCTCCCCACTTCCACTGTAAACAGTATTTGTGGAGAACAGATTCCCCCTCCTGAGGTGTCGGATGGTGGTCCAGAACCTTTTCAAGGCCAACCGATAGTCACTTTCCAGGCCCTCACCGAACTCCTCTCACACCTGAGATTTTGCATTGGCGACAGCCCGGGCTGCAGCACGTTTGGCCTGCCAGTACCTGTCTGCTGCCTTGGGAGTCACACAGGCCAAAAAGACCCAATAAGCCTCCTTCAGCTGGACGGCCTCCCTCACCACAGGTGTCCACCACCGGGTTCAGGGGTTACCGCCACGACAGGCACCAGGAGCCTAATTCCAGTTCAAAAACTGTTACACGCTATCTTCATCAAATGGAATATTATGGCCGAGAAGCAAGACGCAATCCTCTTCTTCGACCGGCAAATATTCATTCTGAAATTTTGGGGGTCTATTTACTTATGTCTGGTCTCTGTATATAATGTATTTGTAAAGTGATAAACATTGATGATGTGTTTGTTCTCTACTGCAGCACATATAAACGCTAATTCTTTCCCATGAAAGGTAAAGTGCAGTATATCTTTATCCTAATTGAAAGTTAACATATATAGAAATCTTTGTGATGTGTTTAGGTGTCCCGGGCTTGATGAGGAAGTTTCTGTGTGAAATTTGCAGTGCTTGCGTGGGCTTTCTTTGGGTACTCCAGTTTCTTCCCACTGTCCAGTGACATACACAGTAGGCTAATTAGTTGTTCCAAATTGCACCTGAGTGTGAGTGTGTGTGTGTGTGTGTGTGTGTGTGTGTGTGTGTGTACGCGTGTGTGTGCGTGTTGGCATGCAATGGACTGGCGAGCTGTTCAGGGCATACCCTGCCTTTGCCTAGAGATGGCTGAGATAGGCTTCACACACACACACACACACACACACACACACACACCTGCAACTCTTGTAAGATTGATTGGTTCGGCGAATAAATGAATAAAGATCACAAGAAAGAAAGAGTTGACGTCAGTATTAGTACAAAAGTTACTGTTTTGTTGGTTGATTTGTTTGAGCAGAGTTTAAAGAGGATGAGGTAAGACAGCTGGAGAAAATTTTAAAAAGCTAAAACACAGCTGCATTTTTTGGTTGAGCTAGAACTGACTTCCCACTGTGCTAGTATTAGCAGGTACTCAAATAGGTTGGAACTATTAACTATTTACCGAAATCATTAACCAAAGTGAAAATAGACCAATAAAAAAAAATTAAGCTAAAAAAATGTAAACACAAAGAGCTACAGTGGTTGCCTCTTTGCTAAGGTGCATACACAAGCTGTTTTATATAGCATACCTTACTTTAATTATTCTTCAGTTTAGTTTAGTATATTTACATCATGGATGGGATGCCAGTCCATCACCGGGCCAGTATGGTGCATAAGATATTTAATTAGTGATCTTGAGGCTTGTCATTTTGAATCACACCTGTTCAAGTGTCTGCATCTGTTTCACAAAATGCTTTCAAATCAAAGACAGGAGGAAAATCAAAACTGTTTTTGTTTTTTGTTTTCTAATGCAGGCATGAGTAAAGTTTTATTATTATTTCAAACCTGGTTATAAACAACAGACTGTGGTGTCATGTCAGTTCATACTGTTGAATAGCCAAAGCTATATCTAGTGTTTAGATTTGTTTAGGCACTACTGTAAGATGAAGCATTGTGATTATTTATTAGTGCACTGCTCATGCTGAATAATTCATCACAAGACAAAGCTTTCTGTTCAGGTGTGTTTATTTAGCTATTCATCAGAGCAGTTCCAGCTCCAGACACTGCAAGTCAAGCTGTGCTAAATGAGCATAGATTATCTCCCAGCACTGTATTCTGATACAAACAATGAATTAAAACATAGAACAGATAAAGGCAGTTGAGGATGCACAAAGAATATTTAATTGATTTGTTAATTTATTTGTTTATTTATTTATTTATTTATTTTGCTTTAAACCCATATGTGGGGTGGCCAGCATGGTGGAGTAGTGATTAGCACATCTATCTCACAGCAAGAAGGTGCTGGGTTCAAGCCCCATGCCTGGCAAGGGTGTTTGTGATATTGTGCTTTTCGAAAGATACTTAACTACAACATTCTTGTTCCTTCCAAAACAAATAAAAGCAAGTCAAAATGAATAGTGAATTCACATAACTCTAAAGTTATTTTATATATATAATTTATTTTTTATTTTTTTAAATATATATATATATATAAACCTATATATATATATATATATGTATGTATGTGTATGTATATGTATGTACAATAGAATATCACTATATCACTATATAAGCCAATGGGTTCTGTCAGTGAAAGTTCAGGAATTCAAAAATTCCTATAAATTGTCGTAATATTGAACACATTTATATAACCAACCTAATATTTTGAATGCCTAGATAAAATTCAGGAAATGAATCTGTCCTCAGTGGCAATGTGAAATTTATTTTGCAGTTGGAAAAGTAATTTATGGCTCCAAAATGTTGCGAACTTCTGCACTACCCTGTCCATCACTGGAGAGGAACCCCCATAATATTATTGCGTATTAAATCATGGCAATACAGTTTCCTCCAGTCCAAAAAACATGCACAGTAGGCTAACTGGCTGTTCCAAATCACCCCTAGGTGTGAGAGTGAGTGTGAATGGTTGTATGTGTGTTGCCCCTGCAATGGTCTGACGAGCTGTTCAGGGTGTGCCCACCTTTGCCCAGAGTCGGCTGAGATGTGCTCCAGCCTACCCAATCTACAAACCTGAACCCCATTGAAAATCTCTGGAACATGCTCAAGAAGGAGATGGATGGTCACAAGCCATCAAACAAAGCTTGGCTAATTCAATTTTTTTGCAGCAGGAGCAGCATAAATTCACCCAACAGCAACATGAAAGACTGGCGGAGATCGTGCCGCATGAAAGTTGTAATTAAAATGCCAGGGTTATTCCGGCAAATATTGATTTCTAAACTCATCCGTAGTTCAAACATCAGTATAGTGTTGTTAAAAATATTTATATGATTTTGCTTTTGATGCATTATTCAAGATCTGAGAACACGTCATTTGTTTGTTTGTTATTTTCATCAGTTGTCATTTTCTGCAAGTAAATGGTCTGAGAGTATTTCATGTGGAATTTTAATGACATCATACTTTTAATCCATTATTGTTAGTTTTAGTGTTGTCAAACACCTTTAAAACAAATAAATTCCTGTCATTAATTTGGTGATCTTATAACTGGTATAAATGATCCATTCCTCACCAACCTTTTTGAATTAGTTAAGACAAAAAAAAAAAAAAAGGAAACTGCAAAGCATTTGCTGCACAAATCCCTGTGGATGTTATTGATTTTGAACTTTAAGTTTACAGTAGATGACGAAAAAGAATCAACACTTTCTGAAGATTCAAATTTGAATTTGAACGAATTTGACAGCACTTTTATAAATGTGAGTGATTTAAATTATACCTATATATACTATAGAGCATAGTCTCCATTCTATATAAAAGAATCATAATGGCCTGAATCAGCTGTGTATTCTCTGGACAAGCCAACGGCCCACTAAGTTATATCCTTGTCACACAATTATTCTCAACTGGACGTTGGATATCATGCCTCCTTTTCTCTTTCTGCTGGAGATAAATTTAAAAAACATGGCTCTGATTTGTAAGAGTTATACTGCAGGAGGAAACCCAATGCTCATAGATGGATAAGATCTGCTCAAATTTATGGACCATACAGCTTCTAGGTCTACTTTTTTAACCAGAACCCAAAGTGACATCCTAGAACGTTCCTTGGTTTACACAACTTTAAGAATATCCATAAGAGATCAAGATTGTGGAAGATGAGTGGAATGTATTTCTCAACTCACTTTGATTTTTCATGAGAGATTTTACCATTTTTATATTTGCTTCCTGGTGTGACATGTTAGCTATGCTCAGAGATCAGCACTTATCTGGAGTATTCAGCAGCATTTTCCTGCAAATGGCATGGACCCCTGGGTAAATGCAATTTCTACCAGGATCTTTTCCTCTTGAAAATGCTTGTTTTATAGTACAGATCTTTCTGTCTGGATCCTCGTCCACTTTTTCATTTGATTGCTCTGTTTTAATTAAATGTTTTTGAGATATTAAAAAAATAAAAACTGAAATAAAATTTCTGAAGTTAAAAAATTGGAACTCTGAAGTTTATCTCTGGCTATCATAGGTATCTGGCAGAGGAGTAATAAAAACTTGTAGGATTTACGTTAGACCTAGGGTTTACTAAGAACTCTTTGTTCAAGTGAGGAAAAATAATGTTGTAGACAGCAGACACTTCAAAGGCATAACTGGGGGTGGCAAATGTTTTATGGTTTGCATTTTTATGATGGCTTACAATCAGTAAAGCCTGCAGTCACAGCCTTCTGTTATTAGGAATAACAGGGATAAGTTCCAGATGGGATTGTGTGAAGTATTAACCATTAAAACAATAGAAAAAAAATTGTATTACAGATAACCTTTATCTCATAAGAGCTGGGAATACTTACAGTACACTGCCAAATACTCAGACATATTTGCATTAAAAGAGCCAATATCAGAATGTCTTCTAAAAGAGATTTTAGCAATATTGCTCTGACCATCACAGTGACCCAGACTTATTAATCACTGGGACTCTGGTAGGGTAGTGACCCCACCAAGGTTGGTGAAAATCCGTGCTTGGGTGTGGCCAGGATTTTGTTGACTTTCAAACACTGGCAATTACAATACCTCTGACAAGACGCTGTTTTGGACAAAAGTAAAAACATCTTAAAACGTTCCAAAAAATCTCATTAACAACTAAACAGAGGGCACATAAATTTGTCTACCCTTGTTTTATACACACACACACACACACATTTACAGCATCTTACAAGGCCACTTACAATTATAATTTTTTATACAACTGAGCAATTGAGGGGTAAGGGCCTTGCTCAAGGGCCCAACAGTGGTGATAGTGGGGATTGAACCACTGGCCTACTGATCGGATCAGTAACCCTTCACCTTAACCACTAAGGTGTGTGTGTGTGTGTGTGTGTGTGTGTGTGCGTCCCCCCAATCTCAAAAGCGCACACATCCACCCCCCCCCCACGCATCTC
>JBCNYH010049369.1:0-11643 GCA_039654325.1 Tandanus tandanus | reverse complement strand
TTTTTATGTATGAGTAAAAGAGAATCTGCAGTGGAATGTGATTTAAGCCATAAATATGTGATGATGGTTGTGGAATGACTGGATTGTTTTATTTTTTATTGTATTTTATTTTTATTTTTTTTTATTTTTTTTATTTTTTTTTTTGAAGAACAATTTTCAAGCATCAGTTCTTATTGAATAATCTGTATTAGGGTTGAATCTGTGCCTTGCCACAAGCAATGATAATGTACCTAATATACCTTGATTCTAAACTCATTTACTGAACAGATAGATTGTGCATGAATCAGTTCATTTTGGTCCATATGTATTTATCAAAGAATCAACACTTATGTTTATTAACACCACTTGTCAGGGTTCTGGCTTTGAAAATGTATAGTCTTTTAGCTGTTGCTTTTATGTGTTATACTCTGTGTTAAAGTTTAAAGTTAAGAAGTGAAATGCAGTAGCAGAGGTGTTGCGTTTAAATAAAGTAATATGCAGTTTTAAGCGGAAGAGATTGTAGGAGGTCATAAAGGGACAATCAGACAGCTTCATAGACGAGAAGCTACCTCTTAAAATGAGTGAATTGTACCTATTGAATAAAATTTTGAATGAGATGATGGTAGGATGAATCTTCATTGTGCCAGCCTGTCTGCAGTTGAATATTGAAGTGCATGCTTGAGACCACTTCTAGATGTAGAAATGTACTGCATGGTGGTTATCAGATCTACTATAACAAAAAAATAGGATGGATAGTTCTATTTCTGTTGGCATATTTTATTTGTTTTAAAACTTTTTGTCTGGCATGCACTTAAGATGATTTTTTTTAAATGTAATTAAGATCTATATAGAGGGGATTATCTTACCACATTGTACTTTTTTTATGGGACTCAGATATAAAGCCTCAAATACTTCACTTGTAGGGAGATTGAACCTTTTTAATGGTGCTGTTAGACTGGTCAGGTATATTTGATATTATATAATAATCCATATGTACATAAAGGACAGTGGGGATTTTAAAAATGGGTGACAAGATTAATATCAATCAACTGATTTTGACAGGATAACTGTTCATTGTGTTCCAAGCATTACGCCGAGCAGTGAGTGACTGAGAATTAAGAGGTCACATGACCTGCTATAGGACTACTTTAAGAATTTACAGCTTGTTCTTTATATCAAAGCTGACTTACTTCAGGTAGTTTATAAACACTGAAATTAGTTATAAAGTCTTCCATTGCTTCTTTGCTTCCACCATGTCCCCACTGTGTAATATGCAAAAGCAATATAGTTTTTAAAGCAGTTTAGCACTGCGGTCTGTTGCACATGACACAAGTATCACGTCTCAGAGTGAATTCTATCAGGGAACCGATGATGATGACGACGATGATGATGATGATGATGATACATTGTGTGAAAATGTTTGCGTTTGGCTTTCCTTTACTACAGTTTATTGGCCATATATCAACTGATGGCTGGGACTTTCTGAGCCTCATGGATGGTTATTTTTCATTTGTCTATGTTTGTACTCCACCCATGTGCCACTTCACTGCAGCCAGTTGAATTTTGTGTCTTTATTGAATATAAAAACCATCCTCGGAGGGATATGCTGCTTCCTTTAGAGTCAAAGATCTCTTCCACATCCTCATGTACTGGGACTGCAGATCAGATGAAGACCATCAGAGCTTGTACACACCATACTGATAATAAGAATGTTTGATTCCTGTTATTGAACAGTCCTGGAGTTTGGTTCTGGTTCTCATGTATTCTGTGATTTGACAAAAAAAACTCAGGGTTTCCTCGTGTTCAGCTATTGCCACTTTGGACATGCAGTACAGTTTGTATGTTCATATTAATCATGCACTTTTACTTCAGGTTGGGAAAACAAGTCCTCAGTCAGTGGTTCCCAAAACAGTCTGCCTCATGGGTGTCTGTAAAACACCCACCTTTTTATTTTTATTTTTCCATTTTTACGTTCTGTATCCATGGTATGAGCACAGTGCTTTAGCATGGAGGAAACGCTGGAGATCTTTGAGCTTTTTCCATGGAAGTGTCTCTAATCCAATAGGTTAAGAAACCTCACAAACCCAGACTGTGAACATTCTACTGTTTTATACTATTATGAAGTACATTCAAGCTAGCTGATGCCAATGCTGTAAAAGTCAACTCACCATTTCTGAATTTTATCTCATAGCATGAAATAATATATTTATTCAAATTATATATTTTGCTCTTAATCATTCTGTGCTGCTTTTTTGTTTGTTTTTTGAAGCTTGTAAATTGCTTTTTTTATTATCTACAAATACCAATAGATGCACAAAACACATTTGTTCATAAAATAAAGATGCTGATTTGGTAACTCTGTTTTGCTTGTTGTGTGTGTGTGTGTGTGTGTGTGTGTGTGTTATACACCACATTTTAAAGTTTCTGATTCACTTCCCAGGTATATTAAAGGAGAAGACAGCACTTGTTGAAAGTTAATTTTAAAAAACCTCTATCTTAAAATCTGTCTGTGTGCAAAATCTCATACCGATAGCTGCTATTGTAAAGATTTTATGGGTGGATATTTAAAAACTGAGTCTCAGAATGATGACATCAAGGCCCGAGTTAACATGGAGGAGTATGGCTTCAAACATCATTTCTTTCAGTATTACAGGAGGCTGTGCTTAAATATATTAATCCTGGTGCATATATCGTTTCTCACTGCACAAGTAATGATTTTAATCTAAACCTTTTCACACCTCCAACAGAAGTCTGTCAATAAATGTCCAAGACAAAGGAGATGATAGATGATAATGGACTTCAGGAGATCTAAACAAACTGAGCACTCTGCCTTCTATATTGATGTAGAGAAGGTGGAGTGCTTGAAGTTTCTTGGAGTCCACATCTCTGTTGACTTCACCTGGACCACAAACATCTCTTACCAGGTGGGGAAGGCACAGCAAAGGGTGTACTTCCTCAGAAAGCCACAACAAGCCCGCCTACCCCGTCCCCTACTGACAAACTTTTACTGCTCCGCCTTCGACAGCCTCCTGACCTACTGCTGTACAATGTGGTTCAACAGCTGTACTGCAGAGGACAGGAAGAGGGTAATTGGAACTACACTATCCCCCTTAAGGCATTTACACTGGCTGACTTCGGAGGAGAGCCAGTGGAATTATCAGGGACCCCACACACCCAGGACACCCACTTCCCTCTCCCCTTCGGAAAAAGGTACAGGACACTAAAAACAAAATCTAACAGACTCAAGAAGAGCTTTTGACACACACTGACTGAATAACCATCATTCAGACCATCTTCCTGGACAGTGCCATATTACTCTTTAAGTTCAATACTCATGTTTATAGCAGGTCTCGAACATCACAGAACATTTTAGCATCATGCACCTTATGATTAAAAAGCTCTACCTCTCACCCTGTGTATACCATGCACATATGTACACATGTATGTGTACGTAGGTGTATGCACATATGTAGCTTAGTGTAGTTACCTTCGTTGTCTTTGTGTACTTTTTATAATTGCTGCTAAACAGAGAGCTGCTAAACTGATTTTCATTGTTCCTGCAACAGTTGACAACAAAGACCTCTTTAATCTTGATATTCAAATGAGATTAACTTTAAAGAAGTGCTGTCTTCTCATTTAAATAAAGATGAAATACAGTGGAAATAAAAATGGAATCGGCCACGATGTCTTTCTGGAACCATTTCTTTACTCCTGTATGTGAGTGTTAATGACCCCTGCAACTGGCGCCATGATATTAGTAACATCTTTTTTATTTCTCTTGAAATCGTGTCTCTTCTTCTGTTTCTCAACTCTTTATCTCTGACTTTTCCATTTTCTACACATTGGTGTTGCACTGCTGAGTTATCACACATGCAAGAGATTGTTCCTCCGGTCACGCTGTCTGATGATTGTACAGATACAGCACCAAATTAAGACGTACTGTAGAACAGGTTAATAAAAGATACTGAGCCCGTGCGTGGTTCACCAGGAAACCTTTATATTCATCCAAAATTAACTGATAATGGAAGACGAAACACAGACCGGCTATTTACTAATGGCTGGGGAATTTTTAACGACGTGACATTTGGATGAATAAAGTAAATGGAACTAGTTTTTATCGAGATTAAATCTGCTGTCAGGTTTGTATATAACACTTTTATTATCCCCCCCACCTGATGTCGCTATTTACACTTGATTGACAGTTAATAGGCCAGCCCCTGTACCTGTGTATGTTTATGTCTGTGGTTTCTACCTGAACTGATTTCAGGTTATTAATAGAGCTTGAGGACTTTTTGAAATCCATGTAGTTTGTACAGTGTCTGTTGTACAGGAGAGCACTACACATACATGTACTGTATATATCTAGTGTAAGAATGTATTACAGTATTACTGATCCTCTTCAATGAAAGTACTCATGGTGCACATGTTTACATGTAGGGATTAATTTGTGTGAAAACAATGATTTATCCTGAGACCCCACTGTTATATTCTGTGGACTTCACTGTATGCTTGTTCTTATGGTGGTCTCATAAGGGACATCACTGTCTCTAGGTGTCACTGTCTCTGCTATCACTCTCTCTGGGCATCACTGCCTCTGCTATCACTCTCTCTGGGCATCACTGTCTCTGCTATCACTCTCTCTGGGCATCACTGTCTCTGGGCATCGCTCTCTGCTATCACTCTCTCTGGGCATCACTGCCTCTGCTATCACTCTCTCTGGGCATCACTGCCTCTGCTATCACTCTCTCTGGGCATCACTGTCTCTGGGCATCGCTCTCTGCTATCACTCTCTCTGGGCATCGCTCTCTGCTATCACTCTCTCTGGGCATCACTGCCTCTGCTATCACTCTCTCTTGGCATCACTCTGCTATGACTCTTTCTTGATCAGTTTGTAAGGAACAGAACTGATCCGAAGGTCGGGGTTTCAAGCCCAAGCACCACCAAACTGCCACTGTTGGGTTCTTGAGAAAGTCCCTAACCCTCAGCTGCTCAGATGTATTAAACTGATAAATGTAAGTCGCTCGGGATAAGGGCGTCTGCCAGATACCGTAAATGTGGAATGAGGAATGACACCCATTAGGGTTTGGGTGTTCGGATGTCCAGTGACCTTAGATGAGTTGTCTGTAATGCAGCCCGGCAGTAGGTTCGATGATGGTGATGATGATGAAGATGAAGATGATCCATTTGGAATCATCTCCCCTCCTTAAATGGGAAAACAGACGCACCTGCGCGACGCGATGCTGACCTAATTCATGATTGGTTGCTTCGCAGGGGGCGGGATTAGCATAGCATACCACTAAAAAGGTGATTGGTTGCTCTTGCGTTCTATCAGGAAGTCGATGGTACCTGACACGAACCGATGTCTCAGGCCAGCTGTTGTGAAGTGTTATTGTCCGTACTTCCATATTATTATAAACGCGCTGCTCGCTCACTACAGGATTCATTACAGGGTATATTTATTCAGTAATCAGGAATATTCAATCCCTAATCATTTCCTTCTTCGACGCTGGGATTCGATCCGACTCGGTGCTGTGATATACGGATATACACCAACACTGCTGGACGTATGGACTCCGGATAAACACACGGTGCCTTCAACCGGTGAGTAAATAAAAATCCACATCAACACACACCTGATTCTTTAAAACACACGGAAACGACACGACTGGGCTAGGACAGAACAATAACATGCACGACTGGGCTAGGACAGAACAGTAACATGCACGACTGGGCCAGGACAGAACAATAACATGCACGACTGGGCCAGGACAGAACAATAACATGCACGACTGGGCCGGGACAGAACAATAACATGCACGACTGGGCTAGGACAGAACAATAACATGCACGACTGGGCCAGGACAGAACAATAACATGCACGACTGGGCTAGGACAGAACAATAACATGCACGACTGGGCTAGGACAGGACAACAACGGTGCACAGCTGGGTTAGGACAGGACAACAAGATCCAGGACTGGGCTAGGACAGAACAATAACATGCACGACTGAGCTAGGACAGGACAACGAAGTGCATGACTGAGCTAGGACAGGACAACGAAGTGCATGACTGGGCTGGGATAGAACAATAACATGCACGACTGGACTAGGACAGGACAACAACGGTGCACAGCTGGGTTAGGACAGAACAACGAGGTCCATGACTCGGCTTGGACAGAACAATAACATGCACAACTGGGCTCGGGCAGAACAAGGTGCATGGCTGGGCCAGGACAGGAAGAACAAGGTGCAGTTTGTACACATGTCAGGACTACGCCTGCACCATTGTTCTGGAAACATCCTTCAGCAGAAGGTTCTGTTTGTTCTTTCAGGACTGGGTTTTGTTCGTTGTTTTAGGACCACTGAGCTCTGTAAATAACTCAGTTACGAGCACATACAACATAGAAGCTGTGTGGTCGCCATATTGGTTCTCCTTTGTAACTGTCAAACTGTAATTAACATATGAACCCAGAGCACCATATAACTTCTCTGACTGATTTGATTTATATTTGATTTGGGAGGCATGGTGGTGTAGAGGTCAACAGACCGCCTCACAGCAAGAAGGTTCTGGGTTAGAGTTCCGGGCTCGGCGAGGGCGTTTTTGTGTGGGGTAGCCATGTTCTTCCCATACTTGTGTGGATTTCCTCGGGATACTCCGGTTTTTCCTCCTCCAGTCCAAAGACATGCACATTAGGCTAACTGGCTATTCCAAATTGCCCCTAGGGATGAGTGTGAGCTTGAATGGTTGTATGTGTGTTGGCCCTGTATTGGTCTGGAGAATTTTTTAGGGTGTGCCTTGCATGTGCTCAGAGTCAGCTGAGATAGGCTTCAGCGTCCCTGTGACCCTAATAGGATAAAGTGGTTCAGCAAATGAGTGAATAAACAAATTTATATATATTTATGTGTGTGTGTGTGTGTGTGTGTGTATATATGTGTATATATATGTATATATATATATTTATATTATATTAATAAGGGGGCAGTGGTGGCCTGGTGCTGGATTAATTATCTGAAGGTCGGGGGTTCAAGCCCCACTGTCACTGGGTTGTCACTGCTGTCCTCCCAGTGCAGCTAACTGGGTTATCAAAGGCCAGCCATGTCTCTCACTGTCTGTGGTGAAAAGCATGTAAAAGAACCATTGCTGACTTTTGTAAAGAGTAGTCTGCATAGCCGTCAGCATGTTTCTGCCCTGCGATGGCCCAGCGAGCTGTCCAGGGTGTACTCTGCCCTCTCCCGGGGTTGGCTGAGATGGGCGCCAGCCTCCATGCAACACTAATTAGGATTAAGTGGTTCAGAAAATAAATGAGTGAAGAGAGAGAGGGAGAGAGAGAGAGAGAGCAGTTTTGAGTCTATTGGTTCTAGTGAATTCAAATTGTAACCCAACAGCAGATATAATTCTATATAAATGTCCATATAAAATCAGGAATTTATAAAGAAATAACTTAAATTGATAAAAATAGAGACTGTTAATGAAACTCTAGAACCTGTAACAAATCTAATAGGAATTCGTGTAGAAATCTTTATAAATACAACAAAATATAAATACTGGATAACTGTGTGCGTGAACATAGATCATTACAATCTTGCTGGTTGTTCATGGAAACATATTTTGTAAGTATACTATGATTTAAAAGATATATGTGCAAAATCTTATATATATTTTGTTCCACGTTATCTCAAAATGGACAAAATCATCTGTTTTTATGCAGCGTGTACTGACAGTGCTGTAAATTCACCATATTTACCAAGCTTCACCTGCTGGGAGTCAGGAGTACCAATATGGCGGCCAGTGTCTTCAACTTATTGCACTAAGCAACCCTCCAGTTGTATATAGAGCTCAGCGGTTTGGACTCAGTTCTGTCAGGACCCGGGGTAAAGGATTTTTATTTGTGATTACCATTTGCTTTAATATAGGGTTATTTTCTGTTGGTATTAGGTACAGGGTGTGTAGGCTACCTGTTTTGTGTTGATAATAGTTCATGTTAATGGCTGTACTGTAAGTCACAATCACTTCCCTCTAAAATAAGGAAGCTGTGTTACTATAACATCATGGAATTAAGTCCACTGATACTGAGGAAAGTACCAGCCTTTACGTGAACCTTTCACTTTCACATTAAAGCAGACAAGCAGGCTGGGGCACTCAGACGGAAGAAATAAACAACCCTACTAAACTCTGCCTGTGTTTGTGGCCGGAGTGGGACCCTCAAGGCAACATGTCTCATAATCTTAGTGTGTATTTTTTTACCTGATTAAAAAACAAGTAGTGCTTAAATCTCTGCAGGTGAGACATCCAAGTACAAGGTTGGTACCATCTCTCTCTGTGACATCATCATAGCCAATCATTAGGTGGTAGAGTGTCGTCACACTGTGTAGGTCATGTAACATACTGGCAGAACGTTGTGGACCTTTCTCTATACTCAGTTTGTATTTCGTGCTTGGGAGTAAGGCCTTATCAAGTTCGACTCAGGAGTACAAACTCCAAGGGCGCTTTACGGTCATTTGCGTACTTAATGCCATATCTGTTTCCATATGTCCTCTGCTTTCCCTCAAAGTATGTGTATTTACAATAAAATGATATATGATATAAAACAAGCTGACCTCTTATCGTTTCATTTTAGGATATTAATAAATATAAATATATAATAGCTGTGATCTGTGGCATATGTATAAAAATCCACTGGAGGGAGAAAGGTTGGGGAGATTGTTGTTATGAACAGGTGTGTTTGACAGGAGACATCAAACTAAAATAAATGAATGAAAAACAAAACTGGACATAAATTATTCAATTACGCTGCTTGATGTAAAATACATTCTGGGACTCTAGATGGTTTGAAGTTCAGAGGAGTCACCACCACTCAGTGGATCCCCGGTAATATGGGAGGAGCAAGAACAAATTTGGGTATTCAGGCTGTACTCGGCTAAATGTGAACTTTGAACTGGAACAGTACTCAGTCTGTGAATAATGATTTTTCACAAGTCCACAAGAACTCAACTACAGACAAGAATGCAAATTGAGAAACAGCCTGTGACAGAGGGACAGAGGGTCACAGCATGGGCACGGTAGTCATCACTACATTCTGCCTAGTACATGGGATATCACACAGTAAAGCATTAAAAGCTTACTCTAACATGAGGGTGTTGAACTCCATTTAGGCAAACTCATATTGTTGCTCAAAGTTCCAAGTGCGCTGGATCAAAACATCACAAATCACACGGATGTTAATAGTGTTAATTCATCTTCCTGTATCTGAAAGGTACATCTGAATATAAATCACATATCTGAAGCTGGTTAAGGTGCTGGCTTACTGATCCGAAGGTCAGAGGCTCAAGCCCCACTATCACTGAGTTGTGACTGCTGTCCCCCAATGCAGCTAACTGGGTTATAAAAGGCCAGCCATGTCTCTCACTGTCTGTGGTGAGAGACATGTAAAAGAACTATTGCTGACTTTTGAATAGAGGACACCATTGGATTGCTGTCAGCATGTTTCAGAAGTGTTGAAATTAAAATTGTTCTTGTCCTGAATATAACTGAAAAATTGTTGGCTGGACATGGTTCACTTACTCGCTCACGGAAAGCTCGCCAGGCTATCGCAGGGCAGAAACATGCTGACGGCAACCCAATGGCCGACTCTTTACGAACAACAGCAATGGTTCTTTTACATGTCTCTCACCTCAGACAGTGAGAGACATGGCTGGCCTTTGATTACCCAGTTAGCTGCACTGGGGGGACAGCAGTAACAACTTGGTGTTAGTGGGGCTTGAACCCTGATTGGTGGAAAGCCATCAAATAATTCTTGGAGAGATTGCCATGGGATAAGTATATTATTGTTACATAAGTGCAAGCAACACAGAAACATTACTGTCTACTGGGAAAAGATTTAGAATTAACAGAGCTCCCGTTAGCATGTGGCCTTGTGGGATTCCCACACTTTTTTTGTGTGCCTCCCACATACATTAAACTTTGAGGAGGGGCAAAGCTTCCTTTCCCTCAAAAAGTTTGTTTTTGTTTTTTTAAATTACAGATGCCCAAGAAGGTATCGAAACATCTAATAATCCATGTAAGTAAACCATCGCTATGTAGACCATTTTATGCACTTATTTATAGAAGTGACCTGTACGCGGAAATCATGCTTACAGACGACCAATTAAAATAAAGAATGGCACATAGTTCGGATGTGAGTTAATACTTTGGCTAATCAGTGATATCTGTTTTAAATAACCAGAGCTCCTGGGCAGAGCCCCATTGATAAGGAAACGTCCTATAGCGTATGTCCAGCCGTAACCAGGGGAACCCTGTAATCGAGACATGTGATGTGACTTCATCGTTAATGATGTAAGGTCCTCTACCTATGAAAGAAAAAGTAATACAAAATGTTTTTAAATTATTATTATTCGTTTTTGTCTTTTCTTCTGACACTTTGTGTAAAGTTCCAGTGGTAAGGGTAGAATATAGGAGCTGTTGTAATAGAGCTGGAGAAAGTTTTGGGAGTAAGCAGGACGCCGTGCTCTGTGGAGGTCTTAAATCTGTACATCATAGCTCTAGCTTGTGGCTAAGCGTCGTGTTAGCTTAGCTTACTTGCTAATACTTGTTAAATCCCAGTTTACCTTTATCTGTTTTTCAGTACATTATAAACAGTAAGAGGCAGGAGTGGATTTTTCATCTCAATCCCACTGAAATTTTCTTGTCCCAATCTCATAACATTAAAAAAAAATCCTGCACAATCTTAAATTCATGATAAGATAAAAATAAAAAACCTATCACAATCCCAGGACAGAATAAAAAGTACTCCTGTCCCATCCCATGAATCACTCACTCACTCATTTGCCAAACAGCTTTATTCTAGGGTTACAGGGAGGCTGGTACCTATCTCAACTGACACTGGGTTTACACAGAGTACACCCTGAACAGCTTGCCAGACCATCGCAGGGCAAACACACACACAACCATTCACACTCACACCTAGGAGCAAGTTAGAACAGCCAATTAGCCTAATGTGCATGTCTTTGGACTGTGGGAGGAAACCTTCCAATACATTACAATACATTAGCTAAACAAGCCAATGCAGTGTCACATGTGTTCATCAGTTTTTCATGATGGATCCTTAATTCGGCATCTTATTCTGTGTCATGTTTTTTAAGTTGGTCAACAGTAGTGATGCCATTTTAAGGACAGAAGTTCCTGCTACTTTTAGTGGTTCTCCTGCTACTCAAAAACAATTTGAAAGCCCTGCTAATGAAAACTTAAAAAATAATTTTTGTTAATGACGTATCCGTCCTGTATGTTAATGGGATTTCCCTGCAGCATCAACAAATGCATGTGATTGAAGGGGCATGTTTAGTGCTGTTTTCTTTAATAGCTGGAAGCTTAATTCTGTTCTTTCCAAAACAATTTAGCGTTATATAACTTAATACAAAGACAGTCAGTTAACTCTGTTGATATATTCTTGATGATATAGACTGTATTAAAAAATATTTTACACTACATAAATCAGTATTTGTGACATTTAGTACTAAGAATGTATTTCTCATGTGGGAATGTAATTGTCATGTAATACCGACAGAATTCTGCAATAAATACACTGCTCAAAAAAATAAAGGGAACACTTAAACAACACAATTTAACTCCAAGTCAATCACACTTCTGTGAAATCAAACTGTCCACTTA
>JBCNYH010049056.1:0-11657 GCA_039654325.1 Tandanus tandanus | reverse complement strand
AAAACAGATTTTTCAATTATTCTGCATCCCTGGAGAAAAAAAAGCAAGACAACAACAAAGAAAAAATAAACACTTCTACATTTACATTTTTTTCCCCTCAGACTTAAAAAAATTAAATAAATAGTTTAGTCAGTAATACTGTATTAATACTGTAATATTCCTGCAAGAACATTTGGCTCTGTATTTAACCCACTTAAAGTGAACATACACACTCGTAAACAGTGAGGACACACACTCCGAGCAGTGGGCAGCCACATTTCGGCGCCTGGAGAGTAGTTGGGGGCTTGGTGCCTTGCTCAAGGGCACTTCAATCATGAAGGTGGAGGAAAGTAAGGTGCAGCTCATTCACACATTCTTCTTGCCAGTTTTGGACTTGATCCAATAACCTTTTGGTCCCAATCCCTCTTCTCCAAACAGTAGGCCATGGCTGCCCCAAGAGGCAATTTGCTTATAAACTTTAGCATACGACCATTGCACCTTAATCCACCTTTGGGCCTTTAACCATGCTGAAAATATATTTTAAATTTAATATTAAAATAAAGTTAACATTAGACATTAATGCCTATTTCAATGACCTGCATTATAGACTGTAATATTTATTTACACTCCTGTCTCTAGGGTTCACTGTCATTTCCACCAAACAGTAGAAGTTGGAGATCATTGTTGTTGGGTTATATAGTCTGTAACCACGGGAACAGCCATTTCAGGGAGAAGTGAAAGTTTTCTGTAGAAGTTATAAAAAGGAAAGTTCAAGCTTGAAATAAGTTACAATGAGTGTATGCTTACTTCCGACTAATCTTGTTCTCTATGTATGGTCATTTCATTTTCCAAACTACGTCATCCTTGGTTAGAATCACAGGTAGGCTGGAGCCCATCCCAGTCAACTCTGAGTAAAGGCTTAACAAACCATTGCCGCACTAACACACATACACACAGCCACTCACTCTCCCAATTACACCTAGAGTATCCAATTAGCCTAACATGCAAGTCTTTGGACTGTGAGAGGAAACCGGGAATACCCAGAGGAAACCCAAGCAAGCATGCTGAGAACCTGCAAATTCTACACAGAAACGCCCTCACCGAGATCATGGCTCGAACCCAGGACCTTCATACTGTAAGGTGGACATGCTAACCACTACCCACCATGCCTCCCATCCTATAATTGAAAGAACTCTAAAAACTGAAAAGATTTTATTGTATATTATGCCTTGTGTGTATGCCGAAAAACCCTAGAACGGACATTGGCAGGCTTATATCATGAGATTTTAAAGGAAATGTGACAAAACACAATTTACATCATATTCAGCCATTTCTACCACACCGTGTCATCTCCAGCACAACACGTACTTATAACAAAAACATAAAGAACAACAGCCACATCAGTAACAAGGCTGTGCAGTAAAACACATGATTTGGTCAATGTAAAAAACAAAACAAAAAAACAAACAAACAAGAAGAGTGAAAGTTTTGGTGACCCAGTTTAAGGTTTACCCATAAACCCTTGGTTTCATAACTGTATGAAGTGAAATTTGCAAGCTCCATATTTGAGATAGGGGAGACACAGTGGTGTAGTGGTAGGCACGTTCGCCTCTCAGGAAGACGAGGAAGGAGCGCATTCGACCTGTTATGTAATCACTACCGTGTTATGAAATGTGTCTTTTGTAAGCCTTTTTCGTGTTACATTTGCCATGTGCGTCTTCCCTGCGTCTTCCAAAAGCTCACTTTAGCGTTCATTCGTCCCCTTGCTTGGCCTCTTGTGGTGGCGAAGGGGGCATTTCCAACACACAGCTAGTGCGATGGTGGCGAAGGAAATGTGATGGAAACGAGAACAAATGCAACCCAGTCTCAACGCGCAGTTGACACATAGTTAAGACGCTAGGGGTGTGAAGAGAGGACGGTGATTTCGCAGAAATTGGCTGCAAAAGTGGAAAAAATCGTGTAGAGATTGCGGATTTTCAATTCACCCTCATTCGTCATTCGTGAGCAAGGGGTTTAATAACTTAACATTAAAGGAAACCGCATTTTGAGTTGTTTTGATTAAACTAATATAAAAAGACCTCCAGTCTCCTGATCTAAAGTTAAACACATTTTAACACTGTCACAAATGTTTTTTTTTCTACAGTGCGTTTGAAAGTTTTAATGGCACAGTGGAGTCAATTTCTCTTATCTGATTGGTCAGAAGGTGTGGATTAATTATATAATATTACAACAGCTTTGAGGATAGTTTCGATTCCTGTAGCTATAGTGCCCAGGCACCTGCACGACAAAAGGTCATGACTAACAATAAACAGATTTTTTATGTGATGTTTACCAAAGAGGGTGGCGCAGTGGTGTAGTGGTTAGCACATCCACCTCACAGCAAGAAGGTCCTGGGTTTGGTTCCCAGGCTCAAGCCTTTCTGTGTGGAGTTTGCATGTCCTCCGGATTACTGGTTTTAATTTCCCATGATCTATAGTACTTGGACCTTGAAAGATTTATAAGTTGACTGCAGTTTGACCTTTCAAGGTCATTCAAGGTCAAAGGTAATTGTCTCATTTGAAAGCCTGTATATGGTTTCCTATTAGTGTTCCATAGTAACAGCACGTCTGTCAGCACTCGTTTTGAAATTATAACACCGGAAACCTTGTGACCTTGATTTTAATTTTTAAAGGTCACTGAATTGATTTGCTGTTAGTGTTTCGTAGTAACAGCACGTTTATCAGCAATCATTTTGACGTTCTAAGAGTTCTATCTCCAATTTTTTTTTTTTTACCTCTCTGACCTTGACCTTTGACCTTGACATTCCAAAATCAAATCATCCCTGGTACTGAGGCAGGGTAGTGTCCCCACAATGCTTGGTGAAAATCCATGCATGAGTGTGGTCAGGATTTTGTTCAAAGTCAAACTGACACACAATCACCAATGATTACAACATCGCTGCCCAGAAATCCATTTTAAAAAGAAAGAAAAGAAAGCAGTGATTTCTAAATTTACTTTGACTTGTATTCTTTTTAGACAGTATATCCAATATAATTAATGTTTTGTCTGGTCAACTAGGAGTGACACCAGGTTCCCCTGCAACCCAAGGGGTGCAGACAATGGATTGATGAAACTATTTCTAGAAAACACCTTAATATGCTTTTTACATAGTGTATAAATATATTGTATTTTGAGGTGTTGAGATCTGTTGCTAAGGCCATCCATATGGAAAAGCATGCAAATTCATATCTAAGTTACTGTCACTGTTATTTGCTATGCAAATCATTCTACGTCAGCACCACTATTTGTAGTGCCTGTTTTTACTACGACCAATGAAGTCTGCACAGTGACTCAAGAGTTTTTTGTGTCTGACTTCCTTACTTTCACACTGCCCTAACAATGACAGAGTGCTTGCGTTATTACTCGTCGTCAATGTAGATGGGATATGTTATGAATAATAATCATGGAAACAAGCAAACAAAAAAAAAACACCCAAGGAAACAGCATACAGTCCGAACATGCCGAGCTTTAGCATATAATACCTTAACTACACATGCTAGCCTTTTTAAATTTTAGATGAGCATCAGTACTTGGGCCTCCAAGATGAAACTGTTGGTTTGTTCTTCAGAAATTGTCACAATGACCTTCACCTTATAAATTTTGTGCAAGTCTTTTATAAAAAAACAACTGCTGGGCGGATCATTCTGAAATTTCACGTGCAGGTTTTCTATGGTGTGCAGGTTTGCCTCGGGCATTTTCTCTATTTGAGCTTTGACCTTGTCATAAAGACCTTGACAAGAGACCTTATACATTTGTGACCCTCCAGCAAAAAAAACAGTCTTGCATGACCCAGGTTAGCGGCTCATAGAATAACATCATCTTTCATTTCCCAATTCCTACTTGGAGGCCGCTTATGTCCTAATGTTGCGCGTTGTTAGTGGCTAGCGTGCACCTGGTTTGGGTGTTCAATTCAAAACTAGTTTTAGAGTGTACAACACACTCTATGAAATTACCATCTCCTAACAGTTATGTACACACTAAAACTAGTTTAGAAACCCCCAACCCCATGTGCATGCTAGCCGCTAACAGCGCATGACATTAGGACATCAGCGGCCTCCAAGTAGGAAGTGAGAAATGAAAGCTGACGTTATTCTATGAGCCGCTTACCAGGGTCATGCGAGTTCCGATTGGTTTTGTGCTGGAGCGTCACATTTTGTCTGGGCTATATGCTGGCACCCACCTCAGCCGACTCTGCTCAAGGACGGGGTACACCCTTGACAGCTCGCCAGGCAATCGCAGGGTAAACACACACACACAACCATTCACATTCACACTCACAGCCTAGGGCGGTTTGGAACAGCCAGTTAGCCTACTGTGCTTGTTTACTGTGGGAGGAAACTGGAGTACCCGGAGGAACCACACAAGCACGGGGAGAACATGCAAACTCCGAAAAGACTAAAGTCTCCCTGCAAAACATCTAACGCATTTTGCTTGCACTCAAAGGCATTTCATACAGGCATCTTAAAAATGTTTTAGTACGTATTGCTAAAGCTTTGTCCAGGCTTAGAGTGTGTTGAGCCATTTAACATGCTTGATGCTTGACCTACTTTTTAATGTGATTTATAAAGTTGACATTCGGATTGTGTCCACATGCCTTTATAAAGGCAAGCCGGACTTTGTTTTAAGTAGTTAAACAGTTATTTATATTTACACCATTTAGCAGCCAGTGCCGTTAACAGAAGTGCCGTGACGTCTGTATGAGTAAATACGCACATTCTGATACTGGATTCCAAGGCCAGGCTAAGAATATCATAAATTGAAAAACTCTGCTGGCAGGTATTACAGTAGGAAAGTACACAGAAAAAAATATAAATGCCAAAGTAAACAGAACTAGAAATACTTGCAGTCCAAAATAAGATTTATTTTGTCTGTGCAGGATATTAGTCATGTGAAATAACTCATAGGAACGTGTCTGGGTGTTTAGAATTGTGTTTGACATCACTAAGACCTTTCTCTGCTCATTTCAACCATTTCTTCGAGTCGAGTGAACCGAGGAAATTCCCCGACATTTAAGCATGAGCTAAGCATGATTCAAAAGATGTGAAAGTGATGTGACATTTACGTTCAGAAGTGTGTGCCGGTGAAACTGCTGAGCTGTAAGTAGATGGTAGGCATATATCAGATACCAAGACAGAAACAATGGAGTTCAATGCCCCGGATGAGATCATGGCCAGAAAATCAATTGGTGGGACACCTGTTAAGAATTTAAAGGAGTTTACATATCTTAGTCACAGAATAACCAACACTGATCAGAACCCTGAGACATTCCTATCACACAGGATCTCTTCAGATTTTCAAAAATGGTCAGAGTAAAAGGTATGTGATTACGGATAGCCGTATCAAAAAGCAGACTGCTTTATTCTATCCATCCAAGCATATCCACTGTCAGCGAAAGAACTTGGCAAGATTGAAGTAATATGGCATGGCTTCCTCAGGAAGATGGTCAAAAATGGGTATAAGCGAAGGGATGCTCCCAAGTACAACCCAAGAACAACTGTGAGCAGCTGGAAACAACGAGCGATCTGGAATGCAGCTTCCTGTTATCCAATGAGGCTCTTAGGAAAATCACCAACACTTTACCCATCTCAGATTTCTGTGTATCACATCAATTAAAGTATATTGCCCGTATCACCAGACTGGAAAACACACCCTTACAGAAACAACTGTTGTTTAGATCTGACGTCAAAAAATACTATCAAGACGTGTGGAAGAAATACAAGAAAATCACGGGTTTGTCAACCAACCAACTACAAAAAACAATGCAAGAAAAAGGCGGATACCATGCCCTTATGTCATAGTGTAGTGTATTGTGAGAACTACTTTAAGTAGTGTGCAGTCGGAAAGGGTATAAAGACCAACACAAAAATTAGAACAGGGGGACCTCAGGATCAAGACCAAACAAAAGTCATCACATGATTAACTTCCCCCCCCCTCAGCCTCCTTATGTCAGAAAATATTTATTCATTCATTTTCTAAGCCGCTTAATTCTAAGTATTGCAGTAGGGGGAAGGCGGGGTAGTAGTGGTGGTGGTAGTAGTAGTAGTAGTAGTAGTAGTAGGTGTGGTAGCAGCAGCAGTAGTAGTAGTAGTAGTAGTAGCAGTAGTAGTAGTAGTAGTGGTGATGGTGGTGGTGGTGGTGGTGGTAGTAGTAGTAGTAGTAGTGTCGGTGGTGGTGGTGGTGATGGTGGTAGTAGTAGTAGTAGTAGTAGACGCAGCAGCAGCAGTAGTAGTAGTAGTAGTAGTGGTGATGGTGGTGGTGATGGTGGTAGTAGTAGTAGTAGTAGTAGTAGACACAGCAGCAGCAGCAGTAGTAGTAGTAGTGGTGGTGGCGGTAGTGATGGCAGTAGTAGTAGTAGCAGTAGTCTTTGGACTGGAAATTTTGTTGCCACCTGGTAACCGTGGCCATTCCATCCAGCATGTATTCCAAGCACATCATGTATAGGGTTCATGGTGTAGTCTGTAGATATTTGCAAAATTCCATAACATTCCTTGTTGGCAGAAATGAGCAGTGCATATAGTGTAGTCACTATAATGAGTCTTTGAAACCACTGAGCAGCTTCTAAAGGAGGCCACTAGGGGCCAGGTAGGATTTGTTCGTTTTTATTGCTTTCCAGTAACTTTTGTTCACACACAAGCACCTTCCACACACATATATAGCACACACTCCCTGGGTCTCGGACAACTGATTCCTCTCTCTCTTATGACCTTATGTTTCATTTTCCACTCACCTCGCACAACCCTCCTCCCTGCTTCAGTATCTATTTATACTGCTGGGTGGACAGAGGCACATTTGTGGATAAGACCTTGCCCAGAGATCTTAGCACGGTGGGGGTCTAACGGGGGTTCAAACCCGTGATCATGAGCCCAGCATCCTAACTACTACACCACCGGCCCCTCACAAGCACATATAGCACATTTTAAAGTTTTCAAATGGCTGACCAAATACAAAAAAAAAAAAATCTCCACTTCATTAGAAGCTTCATCAGAAAAGCTAGCATTTTTTGGTCATGTGTAGAGTATGCCTCACTAGAAATGCACTTGAAATATACTTTAAACAAGTATGACGCTATTAAGGAATACTTCAGATATTTGACCTTGCTGTGATCTTGAAACAGTTTAGATTGTCCCAGGTGTCTACGGTGAAAGTTCAATATCAATCCTACACATATGCAGCTACTCGTTCTTGCAGGACCTCATTAACAACCATTTAAAATAGATAGAGTAGGAGGAAATTGAAGAATTCAAAGGAAACCTATGTCAACATGGAAAGTGCATATGCAAAACGCCACACAGACAGGATCCTGAGTTTAAGATAAGTGTGTGTGTGTGTGTGTGTGTGTGTGTGTGTGTGTGTGTGTGTGTGCGTGCGTGCGCGTGCGTGCGTGCGTGCGTGTGCTCACTTTGGATGGGTTTAATGCAGAGGCAATAATTTCCCTTGTGGTACAGTATAGCAAAAATAATAAAAAAATGTGTAAGTTGAGGTAATACACTTATAAATTCCAAAAATGTTCATGCAGTTTAGACAAACAGTCTGATTCATAGGTTTAAGACTTGGAAAAAGGAAGAATAAGTCATGTTTTAACTGATGAGTAAAATTTTTGTTTCTACAAGCCAGGTCAAGGTCCAAGATTTTTTCTCGACAATTAAAGTCGACTCAGAGTTGCTTCCAGTGACAGCAAAACCACCAAAAGGTCCACATGCAGTGTTGTAACCATAAATGTCCATATTAGAGACCTTGAAAACAAATGACTAAATTGTATACACAGACACAAATCCACTGGTCACATATTTTGTATATAAAAGTTATGCATTACGTACTACTTCGACCCACATCCTCTCTGTCTTTTCCCACTTTTTCATACCAATCCCTCAGACCTTGAAACTATAATTTCTTCTGATGACTCCTCTCTCCAACTTCCTGCCTTTGTGGGAGAGGTAATCAGGCACTAACAAGCGTCAGCTTGAGCTTGAATGATTAAAGGAATATGCATATTGGCATTTCCACTGAAATATGTAAGAGCTGGGGTGCTACCTTGAGAACCTGAAGGGCGTGGCTTCAAAGCATTAAAAGTTTGCTCATGTTGAAATTTTACTGTGGGTCAAGCACCAGATCAGATCGGATTGATCCCATTGCAATCATAATTGCATCCATAAGGCACACCTGATTTACAGCATGTTCCCATAGATTTCTCTGGAGGTTAAAATGTACATGGAGTAGTGACTGCATTACATTTAAGGCATTTGGTAGACACCCTTATCCAAAGTGACTTATATTTATCATCTTTTATACACCTGAGCAACTGAGAGTTAAAGTTCTTGCTCAAGGGCCCAAAAGTGGCACGTTGGTGGTACTGGGGCTTGTACTTACTTTCATGGCCTTGGAAACCAAGACCATAGGGTTACTCAAACAGCTTTGAATATATCACAACATTATTTGGGTACATGCTGGGGGCAACTATATACAAACATGCCTTGAGGAGACTCAAAGTGGTGCTCTGTGAGGCCATGCAGTCGGCCTTGTAAAAAAATGCAAAAAAACAAACAAACCTGCAATCGTGAAACTTGTGCTCTGTTGGATGGCGAGAAGTAGCTTCCCAGTAGACCAGGATGAGAAGGGCTACATCTTTTAGATTTACCCCTGGTCCCAGCTCCTCACTCTCAAGAAACACCAAGCCTAAAGCCACAGGGACCACCTACTTCCAGAGTTTCAGGACACTGAGGTGGTATATTTAAAGTGCATTGGTTTTAACCATTTGTCTGACCTCATAGTCAAACTGTCGTGTGTCTTCAAAGGGCACGTCCCACTTTAGGAGTAACTGAGAGTTTAATGTGGGTAGTGAAATGTGTACCATATTTCCTTTCTGTTTGTGAATGGTAAACACCGGTGTGAATCAATGAATCCCCAATAATTCTTACAGTTCTTAAAGGAGTGCCCTGGTCAGTCAGGATCTTTTTGAATTGGGAGACAATTTGTCAGAGTTTCCCTACAAAGCTGCATGCTGACATATTATGAAGAGTCACTGTTTCGGGACATCACTTCTTGTCTAAGAAAATTAGCTCAGAGGGATTGACTAGCTGGCATTTGCGAAAGAGCTTGTTTTTGGGAATTGCTCTAGTATGTTTCGAAAGATTTAGAAGGCATAAAAATCACTGACCAACACCATGTTAACCCATTTTGTGTGGTTATATTTAGGTGGGGTTTATTTTTAAATGGTTGATTCATCTAATTCAACCAGCTGTATGAACACATATAGAGACTCAGGTAATACTCCTGCATCAATATTCTTGTGTACTCAGAAATGCCGATCCTGCAGACATCTATGGAACGTGTGAATGAATATTCACAGTGCATAAAATATAGAAGCTTGTTTTTCTCTAACAGAACCACAAGTCAAAGTGGTGGATTAAGCATGCTTGTGGTATCACCAGGTGGAATTTCTTTTTTTTCCTTTGCCTCTTCAGTACCAACAAGTGGGTTGTTTCTTGCGTTTTTTGGGGGGTATTCCATGTCATCTGAACTTTTAATTAAATTTTCTGAACCACTTTATCCCTTAATAAGGTCACAGGGACACTAATTCCCATCTCAGATGAGTCCAGGTGAAGGTAATGTACACCATCGCAGTTCCAATACAGACACACAGCCATTCACACTCACATTCACACCTAGAGGCAGTCAGGAATATTTAATTTGCCTAATGTGCATGTGTTTGAACTATGGGAGGAAAGCAGAGTACCTGGAGGAAACCCATGCAAGCACAATGAGAACATGCAACTTCCACACAGCACCCAGGAACTTCTTGCTGTGAGGTGGAAGTGCTGCTCTTGATACAACATAAATACACATTATATGCACATTGCATATATGTAAGTGGGGCACGGTGGTGTAGTGGTTAGCAAATCCACCTCACAGTAAGAAGGTGCTGGGGTCGATTCCCATGCTCGGGTGTTTCTGTGCGGAATTGGCATGTTTTCTCTGTGTTTGCATGGGTTTCCTTTTCCCACAGTCCATAGACATGCACATTAGACTAATTGGCTGCTCCAAATTCACCCTAGATGTGAGTGTGAATAGTTTTGTGTGTTTTGCAATGCAATGGTCTGGCAAGGTCTTCAGGGTGTATCCCGCCTACGCCCAGTGTTGGCTGAGATAGGTGCCAGCCTCCTTGTGTAGAAGGAGTAAACATTTCAGCAAATGAATGAGATAGTGAGAGTAAACAAATGTAATCATGTCTCACTAATTATTTTAATGAGAATGAGTCTGAGCTTAATCAACAGTTCTCAATCCAGATTTTGGAGTGACCTTATATAATGTTCTCCAACACGAAAAACTTATAAAACACCAACTAGGAGATAAACAACAGCTTATAGTTTCCCAACAGTGAGTTGCGCTTCCTTAAGCCGTAGTGGCTTAATGATTAAGGTTCTGGATCACTGATCTGAAGGGTGGGGGTTCAAGCCTTAAAACCAGCAGGCTGCCATTGTTTTGCTCCTGAGCAAGGCGCCTTAAAAAAAAAAAAGTAGGTCCTTTTGGATAAGGGCATCAGCCAAATGCCGCAAATGTAACTCCTCATGTTGTTTATTTCTTTAATTCCATCTATTTGCATGTACACACATATTCAGACTCAGCATATAAGAGCTGAACACCTTCCTGTATAAAAGGTCAGGTGAAATGTTTTCAGAAGTACTGACACTGCAGGCATTTTTTTTGTAGACCATGACAAAATGTGCAGAGTGAATAAGCCTGAGGAGGTTTTTTTTCTTTTCTTACTGAGCCCAAGTCAAAATAGTGGAGTATGAAGGAGCATGCCATCGCTGTGGTATCACCGGGTGCTCAATCAGTTCATCTTAGAACGTAAAGCAATGTCACCATCACATAAATGAAAGTTTTTTTAAGTTAAACGCAAAATTACTTACTGACCTACACGTAGGCGATCTTGTCCGAAAGTACAAGCAAATTGTATTTCGAAGGGAATTGAATAAATTTGAACTGGAATTCACATATTTTCAGAAATAGTCGGTCGAATTCGAGGTAAATGATCCGTATATGCCGTCTTGGTGGAAAACATTGGACCTGTGCAAAATTTTAGTGCAAAATTAGAATTAATAGATATCAGTATTATATGTTTAAAGATATTCGAAGGTTTTCAAATTTGAATCGTTTCGAGCATAATGGCGGTATTTTTCGGCCGAAACCATCCGAAAATGATGTCGCACTATTTCATGGCTATATCGCTTACGTGTGAGTCAGCATTAACCTTTCCCCTCTGTCTGTCAGGCATGCGTTCCAACAGCTCAAACACAGTGCATTATGGTATATATTGCTTGGTAAGTAAGCAATGCATTATTCACGATGCATTATTGGTTACATTCCACGATGCATTATGGGATACACTGAGTGCACTATATAGTTCTGACAATGCTTTCACACACACCACCACAAAATGGCACTACGAGTGACTTCAGACACAGTGTATATACAGGAAGTTGCCATTATATGACAGGCCACCCAGCAATCCATATGATAAGGTAATACTCAGGCTGACTCTTAAGGTGGCAGGAAAATACTCTTTACATCACTATGTTACCACCTCCAACCTGAAATGTTGCCACAATGCAAGTTGGGCCTATAGTGTTTTATATATA
>JBCNYH010048937.1:0-11662 GCA_039654325.1 Tandanus tandanus | reverse complement strand
GGGAAACCCATCCTCATTTGGGTGAGACCATAGAATACAAACCATATAAGAAAAATTTCATTACAGTCCAACATGTACTCATTTATGTGAGCAAAAAAAAAAAAAAAAAAATCACTTGAGGCAGTGGTGGCCCGGTGGTAGGGTGCTAGATTACTGATCCGAAGGTCGGGGGGGTCAAGCCCCACTATTACCGGGTTGTCACTGCTGCCCCCCCAGTGCAGCTAACTGGGTTATCACTGTCTACGGTGAGAGGCATGTAAAAAAAACATTGTTGAATTTTGAAAAGAGAAGGCTGTATTGCAGTCAGAGTGTTTCTGCACTGCAATGGCCTGGCGAGCTGTCCAGGGTGTACTCTGCCCTCGCCCAGAGTCGGCTGTGATGGGCTCCAGCCTCCCCGTGACTCTAATTAGGATTAAGCGGTTCGAAAAATGTCTGTGTTTCAGTTTTGTTCCATTACAGCTAAGAACTATTCTGGTGAAATATTCTGAAAACTGAAGGTGATTTAGAGTTCCTACCAAGCCCATGTTGATTTTAATAATACTCATAGTCCAGAATCTTCCAGAAATGGTCATAATTCTGTTCATTTCTGCTTACTTAATAAATAAACAGAAAATGTCAATAACTGTTCAAAACAATTAAATATATTAAACATTAACATTCTAAACCTACAATAAATTAATTACAAAAATAAAACATGGCTCTCATGTAAATTATATTATTAGGTTTATCAGAGAGTCTATGTCACTATTCTTCAAAAACAAAGATTTGTATGATTAACTTTTTGGGGTATAAAGAACTTTCAAGCATAGTTTTCACGTGAGCTTTTTTATATTGTGTCCATGAGAATAAAAATTTAAATGATTGTGTTTGAAGGGTTACATTCACTAAAATTACACTACTGCTATAATGTTGAATTTTTGTCACTTCACGTCATGGACTTTGGGACTAGACTATATTTAATGATGTTCAGATAATAAATTCACAGTTACTCAAGATCATCAATATTTTTAAATTTGAGAATTTACGTAGATTAGCTGCTGACTTCCTGTCCTTAACAACTTGGAGTACATTCTGGATGTGGTCATCAGATTTTGCAGTGTTAACAAAATCAGATGATAGTTTAACACTTTTTTCTGCTGCATCATTACATTTACAGAGGCAACATTTTTACTGCTGGCTAAGAAGGCATCACTCATGCCCCACTCAGCAACAGGGAGTTGAAGAAAATTATCATCAATTTCCAGACGGTAGTAAACCATGAGCCCACTTCAACCAGGTCACTCAAGCGTGTTGAAGCAATAATGGTCATGAATTTGGGTTTACCCCAAACTGCCCCAAAGCAATTCTGTGGAGCATGTAGTTCACTAGGAGGCTTGACAGCCAGTAGGGCAGCTGCAAGAGCTTGGTGCTCGAAGGGTGGAACTTTTTCACAGAACAGTGCTAATGGAACCATCTCCGCAGTTAGATACCAGAGATGCCTATTTAATGCTCAGACTGCAGACTGTGCAATGATTTTTTTTGACAATCTCATATTGCAACAGGCACTTGTAAAGTTGTAAATCATTCCACGGTGCATCAACAGATTTCATGCAAGTGAGCCACCAAACACCATACACATGAGTGATGAAAGAAGCAAATGCATGCACTTTAAAAACTTGATGGTGCGTAGTAATTGTACCTCTTTTCAGTTTAGCAATGTGTTTTTCACTCAGTGCTATTTTTAATTTAGTTATTATTGTATCATCTTTACAGATTGCAGGGCAAAGTCCAAACAACTCAGTAGCCTGACAAGTTTTTTAGTAGGTCTAGCTGTTGATTTTGGTAGGTCTGAGTCAGATACTTGATCTATGGTGGCGACTAGTCCTAAATCAGTGCTGATGAATGTAAATTTCTATTCACATTCATTTCTCCTGAAAGGGAAATATTCAAAGACACATTAAAAGAATAATAATATAGATTCTAAAATGCTCTAAATTATAGTACATATGGAGAATATTGAGATGCTCTCTGCGATTTGTTATAATATAACGGCCCATAATGGGCATATATTATAAAACTTTAGCATTGCGGAGGGACATCTAAATATTCTTCAATTATGGAAATTTTTAAAACAGGAAGTTCCTCTCACCCAGTGAAACAAAATTAAATAAGCTAGCCATCATCAATAATTTTTTAATATGTTGGAATAAACATGTATTCATGCTCTGACTGTTGTTATTCATGTAACGTTTGGGGCCAATGCTGTAAAGTATGTGTGAATTTATGTAGTATGTGTAGTAAGTGTGTAGTATGAGTTGGCTAAATTTCAATTTGATGGGACAAATCTCTAAGAGTTGTTCGTTCAAATAGACAGTGTGCAAATGGCCAACTTCCTGTTTACTTTGTGACATTACATAACTTTTGGAGCTGCACATAAAAATATAAAGTGATTTTGTTGAAATGTCCTGTTGCCAGGAGGTGGCACTATGACTATTCTTTATACTTTTTATAACAACTCTTTTTAAAATTGAAGTGTGATAATGCCTAAGAAGTTTGGGCCAGACTGAAAAATGTGCAGAGTTATGACCGCTTCATGATTTTTGGCGACCGTGGCGAAATCTGATGCACTCTGATGTCCACAGGGTTTTACGAAAAGTTGCTTATTATAAGTGCTGTATGAGCTGACCAAAATTTCAATCAATAAGACAAAAACTGTAATAGGAGTGTGATCAAATATAGGGTGTGGAACTCACAAAAAAAAAATTTTTTTTTTAAACTTTGACTAAAAACGGCTGACTTCCTGTTGACTTAGCGACATATGCAGAAATGTTTATTTCCATAATTTTAAGTAGAATATTGTTGGTAAGTTGCATTCATAAATGTCTGACAAACGAAAGACAAAGAAACATTAGCATACTGTTTAGATTAAAAAAATATGTCCGTTTATGCTGAAATACTGCTTGAAGTTACTGCAGCCTTCCAGGTATCATGCTGTGATGATCTAAAACTTCCAGTCAAAATAAACTTAAAAAATCTGCCAATACTTGTTTGTAGGCCTAGTTATAGATGGGGACACTCTTACTTAGAACTAGGTAGGCTTAGCATATTTACCAGTTTTTGGAACATTTTTTTTTTCCCTGACTCATGCATAGGCCTAGATTGGATTTGCCTGTGTTTGTAACTTAACATCAATTGAATCAATTTGTATGGGCTTAACTAAGTCTTAAGTATGCCTAGTTTTGGTCTTAGGCTTTATGTTAGACCATACAACAGCTATATATCTAAGTCTAACAAATGAATATTGCATATTTAGGTCTCATGATTGGTTTCCTCACCCTGCGTGAATCAAACTTTAAATTGTTCTTGTCTGTACATTTTCTGATATGTCAATAAAGTAAAAGATGAACTGCATCCAATGATCTATGTCTCATTCATAATTATATGGACAGGATAGTGATTTTTTTTATATGATAAGGCTTAGTTCTCAGAAGGTTATTTAGAGGATATCAAGTATCAGAATTAGAATCCTTTATTGATCCCGGAGGAAACTGTGTGCACACAGTTGCTCCATACCAAGTAAAGAATATGATAAAGATAAAAGTCTCATGAAAAATTACAAATATCTATCTATCCATCTATATGTATATATTTGTTTGTTGTATTATGTGTAGTTTGGGGCAGATGTTGTAAAGTACATGTGAATTATAGCCACTTTCTGGCAAAATTTCAAGTTGCTGGGACAAAATCTCTACACAATTTATATGCTGTTGTTCCACCTTTAGCCTTTCTTAAAGCACATAATTGTCATGCCATTGTTTCAACAAACTCAAGCAACATAACATTTATTTCCATCCAGTGTTGGGATAATTTTTCACTGACGTCTTGAAAAATTGTACTACTCCATAAGGTCTTCTCCAGCACATCCCAAGAAATTTCTATAGGGTTAAGCTTAGTACTCTGGGGTGCCAATACTTATGTGAAAATGACTTCTCATGCTAGTGCAGCAGATAATTGCAAATATAGCAAGAATTGTTCAAATAGTGATACAAGCATGAAATGTGGTGCATGTACTGTTCAAATCCCACTCTTTTCAAAAATGCCACCAGCCATGCAAAAAATCCAAGATGTCTGCCCAAAAACTAGGTTTTTCCTTTATAACTCAAAATGCATTGATTTTAATATAAAGTTAGAATATAAAGTTGGGTATTGCGGACATTTTGGTACCGAATGCATGTCTGTATCTCTTATGGTTCTTCAGATACACCACCCCAGTACTTCTACAGACTCGGGAAAGCAAAAAATTTGTACCATTCATTGTTGTTCAGTGAATTTTGTGATATGAAAATGTTACATTCATAACCTATTTTCTTTTTTTTTATTGCAGATATAACAAAATTTTAAAGCCAAGATGGTTGCCATTAACTTGAAGTAATCATATTTTAGCAACTATGAAACATGAATTTTTGGTGTGCACATATACATCCCAATGTATGACAGATCCAGCACTGCTGCTACTGTGGATGAGGCCAAGCTTGACACGTTCGCCAGAAAGCAGAGGCCTTATGAGTAAATCCCACCAAACAGAGCAGCTCTGCTCCAACACACCAAGCGTGCTGCCTACCAGGCTGGTTGTGGGTTGGCAGAAAATCTGTATTTTCCACCTCAAGGCTGATAAACTCATTTTTTGTCATCACACGCAGACCTTCAGTGGTAGGTACATATATCATATACATTTATATTCAACTTGAATACATTTATATAAAAAAAAAAAATCTATGTTTTCAAAGTTATGGCTCATAAACCCATTTTTTACTCTCCCGAGTCTGTAAAAGTACCTATATACTGTACCTCAAGAATCGTAATAGATACAGCCATGCACTTGGTAGCAAAATATCTGCAATACTCAACGTTATATTCAACCTTTACGGGGTTTAAAACCAAAACATTTCAAGTTATAAAGGGAAAACCAAATTTTTGCCCGTTTTTGGGCATACATCTTGGATTTTGGGGCCACCATCTTGGATTTTTGCGGGGCCAGTGGCATTTTTGAAAAGAGTGGGATTTGAAGAGTACATGTACCAAACTTCATGCTTGTATCACTATTTGAACGATTCTTTCACTTATCTGCTCCACTATGCTCCCTGAACCACTCTCTCATTATCTGAGTCCCCATTTTATATCCGTGCCATTAGAGAAGAAAAAGTCCATTGATGTGATAACTTGGTCATTCAGTACATTTTGGCTAGGCAGTGTATAATGTGTGATTTTGTTGCCAGTACGTGGCACTATGAACATTCTTGATTTTTTACTATAGATGTTTTCGGAATCAAAGTCTTATAATGCCTAAAACATTTGGGCCAGATTGAAAAATGTTCCACAGTTATGACCACTTCGTTTGTTGGCAACTTTGGCGAAATTGGACGCACATTGACAGCCACATGGTATGACAAAAACTTAAGCTTTTAATAAATAATTGTCTCTTACATGCGTTGTATGAGCTGGCCAAATTTCAAATTGATAAGACAAAAGCTGCAACTTTGCCCCAAAATAGACGACTTCCTGATGACTTAGCAATATATGTTCAGGAGGATTTTTGTGTATATTGACATGATGTACAATCCAAATAATTTTCATACATGTACTCCAGGTTCAGTCTGTACGTGACTGTTGGTTGTTTGTTTTTTTGAGGTGATGCGGTTGCCACATTTCATGTCGCCCAAACACTGAAGCCCCACCAGATGTAAATGTTTGCCAGCCGCATTTTGTCTCTATGGCAAAATATTGCTATAATGGAGCATTGCCAGTTCCCAGTTTATTTAGCACATTAAATGACAAATAATAAAGTGCAAAGTGCTTTTTTTCTCAGCCGGTATTCTCTCATGGTTAGCTGTATGTTGCCTTCTCAAGAGCATGTTCTTTTCACGACATCCATGTTTGCATACCTCACCTCAGTGATACTCATGTAACAACTAACATTGTGGGCTAAGGCACTGTAGAATAACTAAGCATGCTTGAAAGGTGGTAAAACTGAAACATCATTGTACACTGTAACAAATTAAAACATTGTAATCACTGTTTTTTAAGCAAACCTGTGACAGTGAAGTGGTTGATTGCCTTATGTCACAGGGTGCACTCATGTCTGTCTTCATTCTGGTTCTCTCTTTTTAGCTATGCTGTCATATTATACAAGCATACCTAAGAACACCCCCCCTCCCCCCCTCCCCTCCTCTTTCTGTGTGTTTTTGTTGAGGTACACATGCTACTTCTGAAACACACGTGAACCTGATGCTCCTGCTCTCTGAATCCTGCTATACTACTTCTGGTGGTACTTCTCATCTTAGAAGCCTCTCACTCCTACTGCTATTGATCCTATATACCAAAATATATACTGTGAAGATGACTTTTCACTGGTGGTGATATAAAATCTTACTAAAACAATTCAGGACTACAATTACCATTACAGCGATAAGATAACCAGCTATATTTCATTTTAAACTATAGTGCAGTTTCTGCTACATGGTTTGTATTTTCATCTGGTCTCACCCAAATGAGGATGGGTTTCCCTTTTGAGTCTTGCTTCTCTCAAAGGTTTCTTACTTGTGTCGGCTGAGGGAGTTTTTCCTTGCCACCTTCACCACAGACTTGCGCATTAAGGATGTATAGGGTTTATAGAGAAATGTAAAACCATACGTTTACATTTTTTAATTCAAAATTGGTCTTACTGTGTAAAGCTGCTTTGCGACAACGCTAGTTGTAAATTGTAAACTGAATTGAAAACCTCCAGTCTTGAGAGTGCTGATGAGTATCAGGAGGTATTGGAGCATAAAGGACATGTAAGAATGTGTAAAGATTCTACCCTTACAAACAGAAAAAAGCTCTCTGCATATTTCTAAATAAATAAATATACCAACATTGCAAAGTCTTTAGAATCTTATCAGACTTAATTAGCTTCCTTTGATGCAGGCAATTAGCTCAGATTACTATGTGGCTTAAAAACAAGACACCAGGGGCCTCATGTACAAAGGGTGCCTACGCACAAAAACGTGGGGTACGTCCTTTCCCAAGGCAAAGTTCAGATGTATCAAGAGTGAAATGAGCGTGGAAATGTGCGGTGCCTCACGCCAACTTCATGGCTGGCGTACGCATGTTTCTGCAGCTGTTGGTCCTTTGGCGACAATTAGAGGTGATGCTGGGAAACTGTTGATAATGTGAAAATTAGTCCTCAGAGTTAATTAAAGCGCAATTTACAATGAGAGCGAGACGGTTTTCCTAATGTAATCAGCGCTGTCGACTGTACACACATTGCTATAAGAGCGCCATCACAGGATGAATTTGTTTGTGTCAACAGGAAGCATTTTCATTCGATCACTGTACAGATCATATGTGATGCGCAAATGCAATTAACTAACATAGTGGCGAGGTGGCCTGGTTCAACACACGATTCATACATCCTGAGTAACAACATGGTTGGGAACTACAAGCTGGCACTGTGCGCGATGGGTGGTTGATTTCAACCATATCAAAGAGGCAAGGACACACTTATTCACCAATGCATTTATTAAGTCACTGATATTTGTGAAAACGCCTATCAGCTGATCCAGGTGGTCATTTATGCCACTGATTGCTCTCACTATTTCCTCTTGTGACTTTAGCACAGCGCGGAGAGGACAAGGCCAGTCGGGTCGGCAGCAGCAGCCAGTGGTTTGGGCGCACTGACGCCGGAGACGCTGGAGAAATCCCCCGTTTCTGTGACACCAGAGCCGCCGAGGATGTTGAAGGAATGCCCCGAGCCTGAGTCCCCCACATGCGCTCCCACCACCCCTGAAAGAGCAGTGTCACCTATGAATGATTGCGGCGACTCTTTGCTCAAGCGGGGTGAGGTCCTCCTCTCCTGTCCCCCCGCCTGATTGGGCCAGACTTTGGCGGTGGGCAGCCGTCCTCCACTTAAGGGCCACCTTTAAGTCTGACCACTTCTTTTTTTAACTCCGCGTGTGTACGCCTTTCCAACCCCACAGCATTGACGGCCTCACACACACTCTCCCACTCAGACCTCTTGCTTTTGTTGTTAATGCCGGAGGACAGCGTGCCAAACAGTACATTTTTGCATATTTAAATGGAGGCGTGGACAGGGAGGGGTCAGGTACTTCAACATATGAGCTCAATTCCACGTTGATTCGGATGTTCAAGGGAAATGTGCTTGGATTCATGCGTACGCACAGATTCATACATCTGGATTTTTTTGTGCTTACGACGTTTTCTGGATTTAAGCATACACCATTTTTCAGTAGGAATTCCACGCAAGTCTTTGTACATGAGGCCCCAGGAGTCCTGACTTACAAATCTCAATTGGCTCCCTCTATAAGCACCTGAAATAGGGTACACAGTAATACTATCAATCACAGCCCTAGTGCACTACTCGTCTATCAGGTGCATCTATTCGTGTCTGACTTATGCCTAGGTTCCACTGGAGAGAAGTCATCGGCAACGTTGAAATAGACAAATTTTCTCCCAATGGCTTCCAATGTCGCCGATTTTTGTTGCAAAATTCATGAGCAGTCCCAAGTTAAATTTCACTTAATATACATCGGCGATGTTCCTGCGAATGTACACAGATGCTTTGGGTATTTCAAGAAATCATCGAGTAATGTCTCCAGAACAACGTCGGTGAATAATCCGTGATGACTCAAGATGTTCTGGAAAGATACGGTGGACATTCTCCAATAATCAGCGAATGTGCCAGAGAATGCCGACGATATTAAAAAGTACTTGGGTGTATCCGCAAAGTTTAGACGATGCATCTGTGATAACTTGCGAACCATCCCAGTAGCATGTTTTTTACAGACTTCGGAGAAGTGGTGCGTGGTGGCATGTCAGCAGCACTAATGCAAGTGATCCCTGTATAACGTCTTTATGTGCGCGTGTGTAGAATTCATTCAGCCAATCATCGATCAAAGCACCTCTCCACCCTTTCACAATTAACGGCGAATGTTCGAGGAGGCTGACAAAAACTTTGGAAAGGTATCTCCGAATGCTAACCAAAGTGTTGCCAAACTTTCGCCTAGTAATCTACTTTCACCAAAGGTTCTTACATACCTCGATGAAACTTATACGGGAATGCATCCCTGAACCGTCCCCGTGTCTCTGGGAAACCTCCACGTCCTGTTTTCCTGTGTCGGAAAAACATCTGGAAAAATTTCCATGCAAACATTGAAATTTTTAGCAGTTATCCCAAGGCCTCCCGATGCTTCAGGATGGCTCGCGAAGTTCTGGAATTTTTGAAGATACATCGAGGAATGTGCTCAAGATCCCGCCCGAGGCTGATCAATTTCCATCGGGAGTATATTCCCAAGGCAAACAAGGCCATTACTCAACATGGCAGAACACGAAGTAGCTTTGCTGTAAGAATAATGCAACCTCTGAAAGGTAAATAGGGTTGAAAAGAATGATTAAACACAAAGTAGAATTATAAAGTGAGTAATTTAATAAGACATGTTTAAATGAGTGTGGTTATGAAAGCATCTCAACGTGACCATGTTAAGGTCCACCAGTTTCTGGTTGAAATAAATACAACAAAGAACCCAGAAATTCTAAATTGACAGAAATCCTTTTTTCCAGCCAACTGCTAACACCCATGCTTTCCAGGCCTTTTAACCCCCGCAATCAGCACCAATGTTTAACTTCATATTTCCTCTTGCATTAACTGAAAGCTTTTTCCCTCAGTCTTTTCTGCTTTTTAGCAGGACGTCTGAAAGCAAGTAACCGTGGCAATTATTTTTTTTCTCTTCTATACTGTCGTAATCTTGCAATATAACCTTTTTGGCAGTGGCAACGTAGTGGCAGCAGCGACAGGAAATTTTTTAATCCAGCCTAATGTTCATTATATCAATGCAAGTATTTTTGGTCTAAAAAATTTAGAATGTTGCTTTACAAGAAACAGCACTTAAAAGTGCAGTACAAAAACCCTTGTTAAGAATATTGTTTGAAAAATATTTTTCTTTTTAAGAAATCTTAACAAGTATAATTGTTTTACTGCACTGGCTAATCATTTAAATTGATTTAAAAAACACACTATAATCAAGAAAAATATGCTTTAAACAATATTAATAATTGTACACATTCTGTCCATGTATAGTATATTACTCCCAAAACAATATCAAAAAGATTTTTTTGGCTGGACATAAGATTTTAGTTACTGCAGTTGTAGATATGGTATGTCAGCTATCATGCCAACAAATTTACCCAACAGTTAAAACAGGTGTGAGTTCTACTCTAGCTACTTTGCAGCTGAATATGTTTGTGTAGGTCAAACCCAGTTTGAAGCATTTGCACCTTCCACGACAATCTTTTTTGCAATGGATGAACTGGCTGTCCATAAAAACTGCCATGCTTTACCAACAACAGTTAGCAGGACTCTCTTCTTCTGGCTGACTGATTCCCTATGGAGCCTGCCTAATACGTAGCTCATCTGGTGTGGTGAAGCAGAGTTGCTTTTGTTGGAGGAATGGCTTCTTACAGCCTCTGCTTTCAGGCAAATATATCAAATATAGCTTCATCTACACTGACAGCTGAGCTTGATCACATATAATGACCAGCAACTTCTCCAGGTCATTATCATTCAGCATGGGAGGGTATTGATTTAGTTTGATGAAGATGGGAGTAGCCTCTGTGCAAATGTCTCAGGTATGCCACACAGTCTTTTTGCCATTATTGCACAGGCGCGCACACGCCCAGAGAATCCACGGCCACTTTCAGAACAGCGGAGACTCCCGGCGCATGTTGCAGGGCATCCAGGCAATCACCAACTACAGGACAACACCACCTGCTTGTGACAGTGATGCCTCCCTCCCAGACGCGCTGAACGACTTCTACGCTCGGTTTGAGGCACAGAACAGCACGACAGCGAGGAAGACCATCCCTCCTCCTAATGACCAGGTGCTCTGTCTCACCACGGCTGACATGAAGAGAACTCTACGCAGAGTCAACCCACGGAAGTCTGCTGGTCCAGACAACATTCCTGGCAGAGTGCTCAGGGAGTGTGCAGAGCAGCTAGCAGATGTCTTCACTGACATCTTCAACATCTCGCTGAGCAGCTCCATCATCCCAACGTGCCTCAAGACAACGACCATCGTCCCTGTGCCTAAGAAGTCTACAGTCTCCTGCCTCAATGACTACCGTCCCGTCACACTCACACCAATCGGGATGAAATGCTTCGAAAGGCTCGTCATGGGGCACATCAAGTCTCAGCTACCATCCTCACTGGACCCATTGCAGTTTGCATATCTTTCTAACCACTCTATGGATGATGCCATCACCACAACCCTCCATCTGGCCCTCACACATCTGGACTGCAAGGACACATATGTACGAATGCTGTTATAGACTTTAGTTCAGCATTCAACACAATCATTCCTCAGCAGCTGATTGAGAGGCTAAGCCTGCTTGGCCTGAACACCTCTCTCTGCAACTGGATTCTGGATTTTTTGACTGAGACCCCAGTCAGTCCGTATCAGGAACAGCATCTACAGCACCACCACACTGAACAGTGGAGCTCCTCAGGGCTGTGTGCTCAGTCCACTGCTGTTCACTTTGTTGACTCATGACTGTGTAGCAATGCACAGCTCCAACCACATCATTAAGTTCGCCGATGACACGACCGTGGTGGGTCTCATCAGCAAGAACGACG
>JBCNYH010048926.1:0-11664 GCA_039654325.1 Tandanus tandanus | reverse complement strand
TGTCTCACACCCTCTTTCTCTCTCTCTCTCTCTCTCTCTCTCTCTATATCTCTTACACACACTCTTGCTCTCTCTCTTACACACACACACTCTCTCTCTCTCTCTCTCTCTCTCTCTCTCTCTCTCTCTCACACACATGTAAAAACCCACACACCTACCCATCAAGTTTTGACTGATGGTATACTTAGTCTGTGTCCTAGTGAACCAGTATCAGAATGTATTTACTGATAGTGACTTTAAAGCACTTCTGTAAGTGCAGAATGGATAACAATGTCTGCTAAATGCTGTAAATGAACATTTCCACTTATTATTATTTTTGGCACACTAATGTATCACGGTATGCTGGGCTTTCTGATCAGTTGGCCTTCTCCCACCATTCCTCCTATGCATAGAAGATAGCCCCTCCTGGTCTACCTTCCAGCGCAGTAAGTGTGGAGTTTTTAGTTGTCGAAAGGCGACCAATCAGAGCAGAGTAGGCACAAAGAGAAGAAAGACCATAAATGGAAGGAGGAAGCCAAACAGGTTGTCATTCGCGCGCGCACACACACAAAATCAGCGTTTCAGGGTGAGGTGCATGGGGAAGCAGCTTCCTAAAGACCTGTGGAGGTTTTTGGATTAGGAATCGTACTTTGGTGCTCCACTGGTGTCCGAACGGAAAAATAAAGGTCCGAAACTGGAGACTTCTTCCATAAATGTTAAATAAACAACTTTTTGGAGAACATTTATCCTACTTTACATGAGATATACGTATTGGGCCACTAGGGCTGGTGGTGTAGTGGATAGGGTGCTGGGCTCATGATCGAAAGGTCGTGGGTTCGAATCACTGTTAGACTCCCACCGTGCTAAGACCTCTGGGCCACAAGTGTGCCTCTGTCCACTTAGTAAAAGTACTGGGAATGTAAACTACAATGAGGAGGAGTAATCTACGCATCCAGGAGGAGTTGAAACTGGGATAAGCTCTGGCCTGATGATTCACTAATGTAACAGCCCAAAATACTTACCTAGGGTCACAGGGAGACTGGACCCTACTTCAGGCAATGTACACCCTGAACAGCTCACTATTTGAACCTAATGTCGGTTTTGGGCCAACAAAGAACTGACTTGTTTTGAAGGATTCTTTAATGAAAATAACCCAGAATGTGCAGGGAGAAAAAAATACTGAGCTCAAAATTAATTGCAGAAAGGGCCACTAAGGGGCGCCGTAATTCTACATCATCTGCCACTATAACACACACAAAGATGAGATTGCACTGCCTTGGGGGAGGTCTGCACTCTTTGAGGTGTAGTGGAATGAACTTCCTCTAGAAGTATGGACAGCTGAGTCTCTAGGTATCTTCAAACGATGGCTGAAAACCTAACATTTTCCGAAGTATGTGGATTAGCACCATGCTACAAATACACTCTGCCTCCCAGCGCGCTGAGGGTGGAGCTTTTAGTTGTCGAAGTGTCAGAGTAGGCAAAAAGAGAGGAAAGACCATAAATGGGAGGAGGAAGCCAAACAGGGTGTCCAGTGCACAGTCAAACTCAGTGTTTCAGGAGGATGTGCATGGGAAAGCAGCTTCCTGAAGAACTGTGGGAGCAATTTCCTTGGGCCAGTTAGTCTAATGTGCATGTCTTTTGACTGTGGAAGGAAACCAGAGTACCCAGAGAAAACCCACAAAGAAACATCCTTGCTGTGCCTGGGACTCGATGATATTGCCTTTTTAACTATAGGAGTCTATTGGCTTTTTCCACCCGAGCCTAACGGCTTATCAGGCTGGAGCCTATCCCGGTTTCCTTAGCTTGAAGCGACTAGGACTTCAACTCGCTAGTCCATCGCAGGTTACCTTCCCAGTATTTTTTACTGGTACCCATTTATACTGCTGGGTGGACAGAGGCACAGTGGGGGTCTAACAGGGATTGGAACTCACAACCTCTCGATCATGAGCACAGTAATATTAGTAAGTAATATATAGTAGAATAACGTATTATTATTATTATTATTATTATTTGATATTATTATTATTATTATTTGATATAATAATAATAATAATAATATTGTTATTATTTTATTACTATTATTATTCTTATTATTTTTATTATTATTTGATATAATAATAATAATAATTATTATTATTATTAATAATAATTTTTATTACTATTATTATTATTATTATTATTATTATTATTTGACTGCATTTTTATGCTTGTGTAATTTAACTAACTGAAATGTGTGGAATCTTTTAAGCAATTTGATCCTGACTAATCTGTAACTTTCCAGCAGCTTTCACGGAGGAGCTAAAACAGAAGCTGGAGAAAAGACGCACCAGTCAGGACTAACGTCCTGCTTCTCCTCAGCCAATCAGCAGCATGGCCTCGTCCCCTGGCTGTCTGATTCTCTCAGTGCCTTTGTGATGCCAGTCACTGCTCCCAGACGTCCAGTCCTCTTTCCATGGTGCATCATTTTCTAACCTGAGCAAAGCAGATCTTCGGATTGACAGCAGGGACAGGGACAGATCAATCTGAGCCTACAGTCAGTGTTTCCCCACACCAGTGATGCTTGATAGCAGATGGGTGGATTGTGCAGATTCCTGATTTTCGGAGAAGTGCGATCTGCCGCTCAACAGTTCTAAATGCTCTGCTGATCCTCTCATGTAACTGCCGTGAACTTTCCAGAATTGCTTTTCCTGTGTGTTCCAAAAAAAACATCTGTTTCTAATTTCATATGATGCATTTTGTCAGCAGCTCCAGCAGGTAGGGTGGTCTCCAGGGATCATGCTCGTGTTAGGACAGAGTAATAGCAGTGAAGAAGTGTCAGATGTGTACGTTACTGCTCACATCAGTGTGTACGGTGTTTCTGTAGTGAGGTGTTTTTGGTGCTCCACGTTAAATACTAGACTGGTCTTCATTACTGGTGTGTGTGGTGAACGTGCATGGTGCTACTGTTTGTACATAGAGTTCGTGTGTGTCACTGTTCATTTCTCTCATATTTATTGGAATTAAAGGGACGATTTTTCCATAAAGTTGATTCTTTGTATGTCTAATATGTTCCTCCTCTGTTCTAGAAATATCGTTCTATGATAAAATAATAATGGTGCCATGGTGACGTAGTGGTTAGGGGGTGATCACGCTAGAGGTGCGATAGAAAGCGGCTGACGCAAATTGGGTTTTTTTTTGCAAGCCACAAATTGCAATTCATGTAAGTTGCTTTTCTCTGGCACCTCTAGTGTGATCACCTTCTTAGCACGTCTGCTTCACAGCAAGAAGGGCCCGGGCTCGGGCGGTTCTGTGTGTCGCGTGCGTGTACTTAACATGCCTGCGTGGGTTTCCTCCAGGTACTCCTGTTTATATTTACAGCATTTGCCAGACACCCTTCTCAATCATACTCACACCTAGGAGCAACTGGGAACAGCCAGTTAGCCTAACGTGCGAGGAAACCCGAGGACCCGGAGGAAACCTACGCAAGCATGGCGGGGGACCTTGCAAACTTAAGTCAGAAACGCCCAAGTGCAGGACTAGAACCCAGGGTATTTCTGTGTGCAGTTTGCATGTCCGGTGGTGGAGAGGTCAGCACGTCCACCTCACAGCAAAAAGGTCCTGTTTCTGTGTGGAGTTTCCATGTTCTCCTCATGCTTTCCTGGGTTTCCTCCAGGTACTCCGGTTTCCTCCCACAGTCCAAAGACATGCACAGTAGGCTGATTGGCTGTTCCAAATTGCCCCTAGGTGTGAGTGTGAATGTGAATGGTTACGTGTGTGTGTTGGCCCTGTTATGGTCTGGCGTGCTGTTCAGGGTGTACCCTGCCTCCGCCCAGTGTCGGCTGAGATGGGCTCCAGCCTCCCTGCAACCTTGATATTGAAGTTTGGCAAATAAGTGAAAAAGTTTGGACTCCTTACAGCAGACGTTCTTTATTCATTGTTTTTACATATTTTTGTGGCGGCCAAATTAAACAAAATAAATAAATAACTCTGTAGACCAACACTTTCATAGCGAATCCTTATTTAATTTCTTTGCAAACACCTTTATATGTTGTTGAGATGGTGTGTTGCACTGCAGAATGCACTGAAAGTTTCCACAGGTATGTAAAACTGTATGGAGGAACAGCAAGTGCAATCCTTCACAATCGAACATGTATGAGTTATTTATTTATTTATTTATTTTAAGAAAAAACAAGCAAGACAAAAACAGGTCAAATAAATTAGTTCATTCTGTTCTGACCCAGTTAGGCGGTTCATTTGGCAGTGGTGGCTCAGTGGTTAAGGCTCTGGGTTACTCCTTGGAACGTCATGGGTTCAGCCCCTGTAACACCAGGCTACCACTGTTGGGCTTTTGAGCAAGGCCCTTCACCCTCTACTGCTCAGTTGTGTGTGTGTGTGTGTGTGTGTGTGTGTGTGTGTGTACTGATATATGAAGAGTTCAGATGAAAAACCCAGTAAGTCCGCTTGACTTCTTTTGTTTTAAAACAACGAAATATACCTGGAAAAGGTTTGTTTTGAACAATCTGATGTTTTGTTCAATGCCCCTTAACCGTTCCATAACAAACAAGGGGAGGTAATTGTACCACCAGGTAGATGTTTTAAAACAAAAGAGGTCAGGTGGACTTCCTGGGTTTTGCATCTGGACTCTGTATATGTGTGTATATATAAAATAAAGATAAATGTAAGTCACTCTGGATAAAGTCACTCTGGCTTGAAGATGAGCAGTAAGAGGCAGTGTGTTTGAAGATCACCTATGATACAACATGACCACTAGATGGAGCGAGTGATGATCTGAGATAAAGATCAGAACTCTTCCCATAACACAGATTTGTTTAAATCAGTTGTAAATAATCTGAGGATCTGTAGAAAGAACTGCTTTTCCTTCCTTTGACTGGATCTCTATAATAATTCTACTGGCTGTATTTAAAAGTAAACAGTCAAGTGAGTGTGAGTGTCTGAGTGTGTGTGTGTGTGTGTGTGTGTGTGTGAGAGAGAGAGAGACTGAGTCTGATTGTGTGTGTGTGTGTGTGTGTGTGAGACTGAGTCTGACTCTTTGTGTGTGTGTGTGTGAGACTGAGTCTGACTCTGTGTGTGTGTGTGTGTGTGTGTGAGACTGAGTCTGACTCTGTGTGTGTGTGTGTGTGTGTGCATGCTCAGGCTGATCTGAGAAAAGATAGTGATGTGATAATGAGTTGATATCTCTCAGATCTTGGTTGTTTACAGTGATACACTGAGGTTGCACTGAGCTGGAGGTTCTGCAGTGTTAATGTGTTGACAGATTTATTTTCTGAACCCTTTTTCACTGTAAGGAAGAAACTGTTATGAAGTTTATGTGACAATGGGGAAGTTTAAAAAAATAAATAAATAAAAACACCACCTGGAGCCGTTGAACAACTCTGTTCTTGTCAGGACTTGCCACAAGTGTTGTGTATGCATTCTGTTCCACCCTTTCTGCAACTGAATGTGGAAGCAAGAGTTTCATAAGACGTTTCTGAAATAGATTCTCGTTGTAATTTGGATTCAGGATATAAATAGTTAATTTATTAGAACCAAGCACCTTTCAGCATCAAACAGTTCCCACTTCTACGAGCAGGCAGCATGAGGAGTGTTGTATCTCCCCTTACACTTCTTACCCTCATCCTTCCCTTCATTTCTCCCTCCTATCGTGACGTGTGTGTGTGTGTGTGTGTGTGTGTGTGTGTGTGTGTGTGTGTGTGTGTGTGCAGCCTGTTACAGCTCGTCTTTTCTCCTCAGCTCCACTGAAAGAGGAATCTTACTGTAAAGCTTTCACACTTCACCGCAGGACTCTAGCAGTTTGACTTCCAAAGCAACAATACAATCTACTCCATGAGCACCACTCTCACTGGCCTGGAGGAGAGACGACAGCACTGCCTTGTAGCACTGGGCCCCTCAGTTCTCCACTTAAAGATCGGCTTGTTTCGCTTTAAAGACAGGAGGAGCATGTGTCACATCGAGCTGCAAAGCTGCAAACACACTGAGGGTGGGATACAAAAGGTAAGTCCCTTATTTGTATTGGGGGGTTTGCAATGATTTGCATTGGTGAGTTGGATTTCATTGATTTCTCTTTTTAATTGTTTTATGCCTCTCAAGCTGGAGAATATTGTACTGAATCCCTGCACGTCTCTATTAAATGATGCAGTAATTAAAACCTAGAGTTGGAATTAATTAATGCTAACAAGCACAGACATTAATGCTCCCACAACATTTCACATGTGGTATGAGGTTTGATGTGTGCCGTAAGGGCAGTGGTGGATTAGTGGTTAAGGCGATGGGTTACTGATCCGAAGGTCAGTGGTTCACTATCACCACTGTTGGGCCCTTGAGTAAGGCCCTTAATTGCTCAATTGCTCAGTTGTATAAAAATGATAATTGTAAGTCGCTCTGGATAAGAGCATCTGCCAAACGCTCTAAATGTAAACACCCGAGGGGCGTTTCTGTGTGGAGTTTGCATGTCCTCATGCTTGCATGGGTTTCCTCCAGGTACTCTGGTTTCCTCCAATAGTCCAAAGACATGCACATTAGGTTAAGTGGCTGTTTCAAATTGCCCCTAGATGTGAGTGTTAATTATTGTGTATGGCTTGCTCTGTGATGCACAGTGTCGGCTGAGATAGGCTCCAGCCTCCCTGTGTCCCTAATAGGATTAAGCGGTTCGGCGAATGAATTAATGAATGAACTTGTATTTTCAGAGGTACAATTATAAGAAAGATTGATGCATACATTTTATTGCTTATTAGTATTATTTTTATTTCTTTATTTCTTTTTCTGTTTTTATGCACCAGCTGCAACCTGACAGTGATTTCTATTTTATTTAATTTTTTGCTCTGACTTAAGCGTGACAGTGAGATGACTTTTATTTATTTATATAATTATTTGTATTGTAATTTTTTTAAATTATTTATTTATCTATAGGTGATAAACTGAACTCCTGCATGTTTTTTTGTGATTTATGCATTCTAAAGCAGTTTCTATAGGTACACAGGCTCGATGAGCATTTCAGAAGGCATACAACTTTACGTCCTTGCTTGAGGTTTCCTGCCAGGAAATGACTTATTTTTGAAACCTGTGTATGCATGTGCTGTTTGTGGCACATTGCTGAGTACTGATGTATGAAGTAAAAACCCTGTAAAAACATTTTCTGATATTTTCTGATGGGCTTGGCTGGATTCATGATAAGGGCCTTTAAAGCAAACAAAGTTACATTTTAAGTGCAGAAGTTGATTTATTAGTCAGTGTCTGGAGACTGGAAGTATTCTTCCTTGATCGACTTCTCAGTATCCAACCATAGTAGGGTGCACAACTTGTTCTGTTGTTGTCGGTTCCTCTGGGCATGTTTCTCTTCCGTCTTGATGGATTGAGTAATCAACAGACTATAATTATCTTGCTCAAATGTGTAAGGAGGGCACTGCAGTGGTATGGTGAGCTGTTCAGGACGTACCCCGCCTTCACCCAGAGTCGGCTGAGATAGGCACCAGCATGCCTATACTAATTATGATTAAGTGGCTTAGAAAATGCTCCAGTGGGCGAATTGCAAACTAGAAGCAGTGCGTAAAGCTCTATGTGTTGGATATCCCAGGTGGGTATGTTGTCATGTTGTCATCGTCGTCTTGACAGGAAGACAAAGAGACAGAGAGACAGTCACGGACACTGAATCTGTCCGGCCCTTGGAAGAGCATCTCTAAGAGGCCTATCCAGTGTGTAAAGTGCTGCAGGTGATCACAGAATGTGATGATGTTACAGAGAGGGGTACTACCACTCAGAGCCGTTCTGTGACTACCAATGCTCCACCAGGGGCCTGACTCTGTGTCTACCATCCCCTCTCTGCGACATCATCAAACAGGCTGATCATCATCTTGGGAAATTCCATGATGGACAACCTTCTGAACATGGCTGGAGTGGTGATAATTATATCTGTCCAAAGATTTGTGATTTGTGTGTGTAAAGTCCAAGGTCTATAAGGTAGTACTTTAGAAATATTCGGGAAGTTCACATTCGGACACTTGCTAATGACGTAATGCCCAGTTTTTATTAGCTATGCTGTGTGGACCAGGAAGCTTATCGCCACCAAGCCGTTGATCATGATATCTTTCAAACACAACGTTATCCAAGTTCAGGATTTGCTTTGCGTTCCTTCGCCATTGTGTTCCTCTGTCTGGTTTTTTTTTTTTTGTCATTCGTCAACCAGCGATTGCGCATACGCGGAAAATAAAATTAAAAACATGCAACAGGTTTAAAGTTGAGGCATTTAAATTGTGTTAAACTTTTAATGATGTCAAATCAACTTCAAAAGAAGAAGGAAGTGACTCTTCAGTTTGTTTGTGCGTTTGTGAATGACACCCTCATTGTTGTTTTTCCTGTTTTGTTGCATTACAACCTGGCATTCAAATGAAGTTTTACTTTTATTATATCCAACTGACCTAACAAAATACTCAATTGTTAAGGTGGGATGAAAAAATAGTTCAAACACCTATAAAGTGCATACTGTTTTGTATTCAATCCATTTGCTATGAAAACGCTAAATAAAATCTGGTCCCATGATTTGTCACATGACAAAGGGCAGTGGTGGCTCAGTGGTTAAGGGAGTAGGTTACTGATTCAAAGTTTGGAGGTTCAATCCCCAGTACCACCACTGATGGGCCCTTGAGCAAGGTCCTTAACCTTCAATTGCTAAGTTGTATTAAAAAAAAAATTATAATTGTAAGTTGCTCTGGATAAGAGCGTCTGCCTAAATGCTGTAAATGTAAATGTTAGTCTACATACACCTGTTCCGAAAGGCCCAGAGACTGCAACACAACTAAAGACGCAATATGAATACAGACGAGTTCTCTAAACAGAGCTGTGGAGAAGGGCAGACATCCGATGGGGCACTGATAAATCTGGAAGGAAGATGGTATCTGAAAAAAGAAGGCTACCCACCAACACTCTCACACTGGGTGTGGGGAGGGGGCATCAATCAGAAATTTAAAAAGACACAAAAAATATACTTTAGACTACAGCTATGGCCAGAAAAAGCCATTGCATAAAGAAAGAAAAACATGTTTGGAGTTTGCCAGTCAACACATGACTGACTGCCCAAATACATCTAAGATTTTTTCCCTGGTCAGTTAGGACTACGGTGAGATTTTTTTTAGTCATCATGGAAAATCCTACGTGTGGAGCCAACCCAAACACCCATCACTCTGAGAACACCATGCCTACAATTAATCATGGTGGTGGCAGCATGATGCTGTGGGGATGGTTTTTATCAAGAAGGACTGCAAAACTGATAAGGCTTGAACGAAAGATAGATGATGCAAGAGAAGCTGTAGACTAGCTAACATGTGACTGAATTTTCCCTGTTCAGTTGGGACTACAATCAGATTTTTGGGCCATCATGGGGAATCCTAGATGTGAAAAGATGTGTGATGCTACTTAAACACGGCTACTCTGGAGGAGTCTGCCAGAGATTTGCAATGGAGACAGAGGTTCATTGGTAAGCAGGACAGAGACCCTAAACATACTGCTAAAGTTACACTGGAATGTTTTAAAAGGAAACATTTAAACTGCTTAAATCAAAGACTCTAACTTGAGAGAATTGCTATTCTGCCATGAAGATTGCTATAACCAACACAACGCATTTAACTGGAAGGATATTGAACAGTTTTGCCTTAAAGAATGGGTTTCATCTCACTCATTTCCCAAACCATTTAAACCTACTATTAGGGCCATGGTCAGGCTGGAGCCTTTCTCAGCCGACACTGGGCAAAGGTGGGGTACACTCTGAATAGGTCGCCAGAGCATCACAGGGCAACACACGCTACTATCAACACCCACATCCACAGCTTGAAACAGCCAATTAGCCTAATGTGCATGTCTTTGAACTGTGGGAGGAAACCAGAGTACCCAATGAAACACATGCAAGCACGGGGAGAACATGCAAACTCCACACAGAAACGCCCTCACCAAGCCTGGGACTCGAACCCAGGACCTTCTTGCAGAGTCGGACGTGCTAACCCCTACGCCACCGTGCCGCCCTTTCATGTCTTTATTAAATAGGTTGACTGAATGCAAAACATATGTAAACACTTTGTATTTAATAACTGTGAACAACATCCTCCACTTCCAATCAAGATTCTGATCCAAGCTTGCCCCATTTGTCTGTACCACATGGTTTCAGTTTCATGAGAAATGGCCAGATGCAACATTTTTTTGCGTGAGCAATGCGGAAGGTACTGTGATGTGCACAGATTTTCGTTCCACAGGAAATTGTGTGTATATTTGTCTGTCTGCAGTCCACAAGTGCGCGTTTGGCCCTAGTAATAGGTAAGTTAATTTTCTTTGGCGTGAGCTATGTATTGTTGATGTTATTATTATTAGACATTTGAGAGCTTATAGAAATTGTACTAAAGCAAAGAAAATTATGATAGTCATTACATTTACATAGACCGGAACTTTCCAATAGGTCTAACGCCAGGATCTAAATCATTACAAGTTCAACTTCATCTTCAAGTTAAACAGAGCATGCGTGTGTCCGAAGACTAGGAAGAGGGATTTTTTACATTCGAATTTCTCCACTAATGACATAGTAACTAATGTCCTGACAGTAGTAATGTTATTAGTAGAATTAGCATAAACACATCATTCAGGTAACGTAACGTTAGGTTCCATTATACAACAATAATTTGTTATTTATTCTAAAATACTATTACCAATTTTGATTAGTTTCCTCACCAAAAATAAAATTGAGGGTCGCCTGTGACATTATATTATATTCCAGTGATGCAAAAGGTCAGTGTTCGCTCCAGATGTCATTTTATCTATTAATATACATCCGCTCCTTGTGTTTCAGACCTGCAGTTTATTCTAGAAAATTTGCACATGTACGGAAGCCTTACGTGGACATGTACTCATACAACTTTTCCCCCTTCGCTTTCTTGAGATAACGGGTTAATTTTGTTTGTTTTCCCATGATCTCAAGTTGCTTATCTCGTTTTATCAGGGTAAAGGGATAATTTTTTCAAGATCTCACAATTACTAAACTTTGTTTTCCTGTAAAAATTATCTAATTAACATGAGATCTAGAAATAACAAAATAGATTAGGGCAGAATAGATTAGGAGGAACAGGTGGATTCACTTCATCACATTTCTCTTCAATCAAGTCCTGACACAGGCTGAAATATCTTATACCTTGCTATAAATAACTCGTTATCACGGGTATACACTGAAATAAACTCGTTATCCCTGAAAAACACTGAAATAAACTCGTTATCCCTGAAAGACACTGAAATAAACTCGTTATCCCTGAAAGACACTGAAATAAACTCGTTATCCCTGAAAGACACTGAAATAAACTCGTTATCCCTGAAAGACACTGAAATTAACCAGTTATCCCTGAAAAACACTGAAATTAACCAGTTATCCCTGAAAGACACTGAAATAAACTCGTTATCCCTGAAAGACACTGAAATAAACTCGTTATCCCTGAAAAACACTGAAATTAACTCGTTATCCCTGAAAAACACTGAAATTAACTCGTTATCCCTGAAAGACACTGAAATAAACTCGTTATCCCTGAAAGACACTGAAATTAACTCGTTATCCCTGAAAGACACTGAAATTAACCAGTTATCCCTGAAAGACACTGAAATTAACCAGTTATCCCTGAAAGACACTGAAATTAACCAGTTATCCCTGAAAGACACTGAAATTAA
>JBCNYH010048696.1:0-11672 GCA_039654325.1 Tandanus tandanus | reverse complement strand
CATACGCTCACTTCCCTGTCACTCACAGCGATCACCAGCCAATCATGGGCGTCTGTGAGCTCATTCGTACGAGGGGCTTGCTTTCCCTCCGAGTGTGTTAGGCCGCCCCCAAATACGCATGCGCTGCAGTTCGAAAAGAGGTGGGCGGCAGCATCGCATGTCAGGGGGCATGTGCTTGCCCCTCCCTGGTCGGTGGTGGTCGTGTGATGGGGAAGGCAAATAGTTGATGGGTGGGAATTGGATACGAGAAAATTGGGGAAAAATCCAAAAAAAAAAAAAAGAAGAGGGCTCAGTAAAGGGGTGGAAAAAAAAAAAAAAGTGAAAAGCATGCGGCCTGGTTCACTTGAGTCGCAGCCTTCGAGGGAAAAGATCTGAAAAATCAGCCGGGCCCTGATGGAGCCACGAGGATTTACAGAGCATGCAGCCTTGATAAGTCCCTCCAGAAATGTCCTCTGACCTGACTGGGCACGTACCAGCAAAAGATTGCAACGTTCCCACCCAATGACAAAAAAAAAAAAAAAAACAAAGCAGGAAAGATGTCTGCCAGAGACTTGACATGAATAAAAATATTAGTTAAGTCAACCTGTTGTTTTTTTTTTTAAGAAATATTTTACAGGCTCATAACAACTGACAGTCTTAATATACAATAGTGACTGAAAGCCACTGAGAGAAAGATCTAGGGGGAAAAAATGAAAATGCAAAAAAAGCCTCTCCTCTTTTCTAGCTAAGCTGTGAATATAATGTGTGACAATTCCAAGGATAAACAACAAAAGAGTGATCGCATATGAGAACCAGCAGCGCTGCAGTGCTTGAAAGCACCCTGTATGTGTATGCGCTCTTTTCCAACTCGTGTATTAATCTCATCTCCATGAGCCTGAAGTCAAAGCACAACCAGACCCTGATTTACAAAAGATCCAAAATAATGAGCACTAATTTGCATGTGTAATGGGATACACTGTGTGCACAAGTATTGATTGCGTTATTAGAGATTTATAAAGAACATCTGAGTGCATGACGTCACGTCATGGGGAACGTCAGCCGAGGGAGTCCATATATGGGCAGTTATACAGTCGTAGGGCCAACTTCAATTTTCATAATTTCAGCACTTTTAGCATAAAACTTACTGTTACTTTATAATAAAATATACATTTACAGAATTTGGCAGACACCCACATGGAAGTCTATCATGAATGCATGCGTCCTGCCTTGTACATGCGCATAGGATTGTGGGTGCTTTAATAATGTCAAGGACAGGCAATTTTGTGCAGGACACCAGCCTTGGTAAATAATGTCATCATGGAGACTAGGTTTTACACAAGGGCATTGCCATGCTAGTTCCAGTGAAGGTAAACTGTAATGATACAGCGTACAAAGACATTAATGCAATTGTTTGCTTCCAACTTTATGGTTTGACAGAAGGCCCATATATGGGTGTGATGGGCAGGCAGGGATGTATTTTTGGCCACATAGTGTATCACTGTTGTTTTTCTTTATTTGACAGTGCAATAATCACTTGATACTCTAATTATGGTCAAAATATTACTTCATTAGTTCCATCGTCGTTACATGAGGTTGTACCTGTTACTATTGGCTTGGCATCAACAAAACTCTGAAACGTCCACAGCTTCAATAGGGTGTGCCAACACTAATTCTAAAATAAATTACAACCCAAGAAGAGCCTTAGAAGGTTTAGCATAAGCAAACGTATCTTCTAGTGTATGGCCATGATGATAGAGTTCCTTGTAAATAAGAGGTCAACATTACCAGTTGGCTAAACATACAGACTTAATCTTACTGCACTGTTTGAGCAGGTAAGCAATATTTGAGATACACACACACCTGTATATTCCCACAAGTCTTATAAAAGAAAGTATTTTTATCCAGTTACTTCCTTGTCCTGTCAATATCGGTGTGTTTAAACATCTTCTCCATCATAACGAGAGCAAAAGGTAAAGACAACCATCTATGAGTGTTGCCAAATTCAAACAGGTTTTATGGTCAGCCTGTGCGTTTTGACTTGATGACTGCTGCACCAGTGACTTTTTCGTTACGAGCTGGGCATGATTATATATATTATTATATATTTACCTCCAGTAGGTTTTGTAATTTCTGACGTTTGTCCACACCCACATTTGGATTTTCGCCGAAATTGGTGGGGACACTACTCTAGCTGTATCCCAAAGATGACTTGATTTTGGAATGTCATGGTCAAAAGGTAAAGGTCAGAGCAAGGTTACAAAGTTTTGGAGATGCAGCATTTAAAAATTCAAAATGAATGCCGATAGACATGGGCTTACAAGGGAACACTGACAGGAAACAGTTACCTCTGACCTTAAGAGACCTTCAAGGGACAAACCCGAGCCATTTCGTAAAATCCTTCAAATGAATGTTTTTTTGTAAAAAGTGTAAATGGGTAATTAAAACCAGCACCTATATAGGGCCTATTAGCCACATTATCCATGCTGTGTGATGGAGGTACCTCGCACTCTATGAGTGTTCCTCTAGTTTTTCCTGTAGACACTGTAAAGCGGTAGTAACCAAAAACTATCTCAGGATTAAAAAATAATGTCTACTACAATGTTTCTCATTCGCTGACACACTGGACCCGAATTCTGAATGCCGTAGTTACTACACTATGTAAATTTTAAACTATACACACCCCTTACCCTGAATGCAGTTTCCACAAGTAAAATGGGCAGCTCAGGATTTCAAACCACTTCCTTTCTTAATGTGCAGCGTCCCAAATACCAAACGCACAGCACCAACAGCTGGCAATTTAGGTGATTTTTGTCATTATGAGCTAAAATGGCATTTTCAATCTTCTATAAACCCTAAACTATTCATCCAACTTCACATACAGTTAGAACAACATGCTTGGAGTCATATTCAGGGTGAGATGAACCATTCCTGAGCCTTAGCTTCCTAAAATTAAAATTTTTATTGTTATTATTATTTTTTTTTCCATTTTGAACCCCTTTCGAGGTTTGTAAAATATAAATAAACAACGTTCAGAAGAGCCACTGCTGATTTTCCTCATTAAAAGGGTGGTCTCTAATTCTATTAGTGCCCACCAACAAAATTAGCAGGCGGACTAACAAAATCTCCCACTTACACATTTTCTATATCTATAGGGGTACAGCTAACACAGACCTAAAACTACACACAAAGAATCTTCATATACCTGGATGCAACGGACAAAAAAAATTAGAGATGTGTTTTGCACACATTCCATGCCGTGTCCTTTTAAAAAGTATTTTACACACTACGTTCCAATTTCTGTAATGGATACAAGTGTGAATTTCATCACAATAAAGGAGGCAACACATTAACACAAATGCCTAAAGCCTGTATCTCTCGGAGCAGCAAATGCTAACGAACATAGAAAATTTGGGATTTGCCAACTTTTCTGATGAATATTTATGAAAATCAGGGTTCGCGCAACATTTGTGCGAATGCCTGTGAAAGTGTTTGCAAAAGACAGCTGGTGAACATTAGCCACTGTTAGCGACAGTGTTTTTGTATATGCTGCGCTGCTATATTTTACCGGGAATGTTTGGTACCTTTTGCAAAATCCTGAAAAAAATACCAGGTAAATGTCAGCCGAGTCTTGGAATTGATCCACCCAACCCTATAAAAATGGCGAGCAAACTCTTCTCAGAGATAGAAGAATATACGAATGATTCCTGTCAGGAAGAAGCCCAACATACGCCGCCAATGAGGAAGAACTGCCTTGTCTAGCTGCTGCAGCTATCATATAGCAGAAGACAAGGAACGAAGAGGAAGAAAAAGAAGAACAAAAAGAACGATTGATGGACCCAACCCTAAAGAGGGTGAGCAAGCCCTCCCCTGATCACTACTTGGTGAAACAAAAAGCACTTTACCGATCCGTGTTACAGCCATTTGCAACTGTTTATGTTAAAAAAACAAACAAACAAACAAAAACCCCTAAAAACTGTTAGCGAACTGTTTAGCAATCTTTAATGAACCCTGAAGAAACTCAAAATTCGCTAGGTTCATCAGCATTCACAGCTTCGTGAGATCCTAGCTTAAGCAATTAAAGAGTGCCGGTACTGGTCATCCCTACAGCATAATGTGTGTATGTAATATGTTTAAGCGATACAGTTGCTTATTTTTACCTAAATTACCATAAAAAGCACAAAGCTGGGTAATTTTATCCCGTGGATTACTTGCGGGGACTGAACCAATGGTTAGCAGTTGTTTTTTCCCGGAAGTGATATGAACTCGTTGGGCCGGGTTGTCCAGTGCAAGTAAACAAGCAGATCTATTTAGCAAGTGACATTTTAGGTGATAAAAAAAAACGTGTTCAAGAAGGCTGGCAATTTCAAGGAAATGGGTGTAAATGGTTACCTAGTTGAACCAGAGAGGGAGGAGTCAGATGGTGCCAGAGATGAGCGTGACGGTAAATCAAAAATGGCTTATGCAGCCAACGTTTGGCCAACTCGGCTTTCCTGTGGTCAGTTGGTTTAGGAACACCAAAAAAAAATGTTTTCCGTGATCTCTTGTTGTTTGTGCAGCTCAGCACTGGCCAATAATGTGTTATGATGCACGGGGTCAGTAACGCAGCCCACCCAACCCTACGAGTTCGTGTCACTACCAGGCTGGAACAGCCAATGAGGAAAGCGACATATCTCTGTACATGCCCAGTGGCGCAGCACTAGCTGGAAGAAGCCTGTTTTGCTGCAAATGGACCCGGACGGCTTGCCATCATTGACGGAACAATGAATTTTGAAATTATACCAGCAACCACTAAAGGAAAATGTCAGGATGTCTGTCCATGATCTCAATCTCAAGAGAAAGTGGGTCATGCAGCAAGAAAATGATTCTAAGCACGCAAGTCGTTCTACCAAAGAATGGTTTAAAAAAGAACAAAAGTTAATGTTTTGGAATGGCCAAGTCAAAGTCCTGAGCTTAATCTAATTGAGATGTTGTCGAGGGACCTGAAGTGTGCAGTTTGAAGCTGTTTTGTACAGAGGAATGGGCTAAAATTCCTCTAAACCAATGTGCAGGACTGATAAACAGTTACCGGAAACATTTAGCTGCAGTTATTGCTGTTGAAGGGGGTCACACCAGATACTGAAATCAAAGGGTCACATACTTTTGCCCCTCACAGATATGAAATATTGGATCATTTTCTTCAATAAATAAATGGCCAGGTAAAATGTTTTTGTCTGATTTATTTAACTGGGTTCTCTTTATCTACCTTTAGGACTTGTATGAAAATCTGATGATGTTTTCGGTCAAATTTATGCAGAAATGTAGAAAATTCTTAAGAGTTCACAAACTTTCATGCACCTCTTTATACCTTGGTAAGAAACTATGCTTTGGTGGGTAAATGGGTTCACTGAGTGTTCTAGTTTACTGAAGATGCCTGACAATTTCAAGGAGTTTTCCTTCTCCTAGATGAACTGCCTTTACCAGCTACTGAGCTTCATCTGCCCAGACGAACTGGACAGAGATCAGTGAGGTGGTTTTTTTTGGTTTATGGCCATTTTTGGTGCGCTGGCGGCCATCTTGAAAAAAATGGGGCCATAGTGGAATTTTTGATGGCTGGCACTTTTTTCTCAATTAGTGACTTACAAAGTACATTCATTCCAAATTTCATGCTTGTATCACCAACTTAATGATTCTGGCCAAAAATCACAATTAGCTGCTCCACTACTAGCAGCATTAAGTGATTCAGAAAAATAATCAATGAATGTTTAGTAGTGGTTCAATAAATAGGGACAAAATGGGCTGACAAATAATGATAGGCTACAGTCAGTAGGCCTAACTGTATACCAACACGGTATAAAGCTGTGGCTTGATGGTTTGAGAAGCAGGTTTGCAACTGAAAAGTCATGGGATCGATTCCTGAACCAGCAAAAAAATAAATAAATGGGTGGTAGTAGGGGACTGAGTAGCACCTTTCTCTTTCTCCACCTTCACAACTGATGTGGCCTTGAACAAGGCACCTAACCCCCAACTGCTCTGCAGGCACTACAGTGTGGCTGATGACTCTTCGGAGTGAATCTGTGTGTGTGTGCTCACATTGAATAAGTTAAATGCAGAGCCAAATTAATAGCAGAGCTCCAGATCTCCATACTTATTTAAATTGTCATAAAGATATGAGCTTGATTTTGCTGTCGCGTCCATGAACGCGTGCCCACCCAGGCAACCCAAAAAAAAAAATAAATAAATAAAAAAAAAATAAAAAATGCAGGACAAATATCTCGCACTCACACGTCGCAGCTATTCTCTTAACCTGGGTTTTCACTGGAGCCACGATGTCCACGATCTCCACGATTTGAGAGAATTGCGATGAGCGTGGGGGGCAGCGAGATCGAACCATGATGATCTTGAAGGAACTTGGTGGATCCGTGATAATCGTGAGAAAATTTCTGACCGTCAAAAAGTTTGCCGCGATTATTACGATTTGACGCCAATCATAGCAGAACGTGGGAACCATAGCAGAGCTTACCAGAGCGTAACAGACCTTGATGCACCACTGTCTGGGATCTTGAAGTTTCATCTATTGGACGAATCCTACCTCCTTTTTATACCCTAATCATGTTACATTTACTAGCAAAAATGGTCAGTGTATGTAGCGAGGCAGTGGTGGCTCAGTGGTTAAGGCGCTCGCTTACTGATCAGAAGGTTGTTGGTTCAGGTCCCAGTCCCACCAAGCTGCCACTAATGGGCCCTTGAGCAAGGCCCTTGTCCTCAACTGCTCAGTTGTATGGATAAATGAGATAAAAATCTAAGTTACTCTGGATACTTACCAAAAATATAGAGAGAGGGAAGATGTGGTTAGTTTTACTGACCTGAAAACCTGTCGACAGGCTGGAGGTGGTCTGGGAATCTTGGTGGCTCTGCTGGACTTATTATCCTCACCAGGCAGAGACAGATGATACACACAGAAGCGAGACTTCCTGACTTATCCATGCTGACCTACACACACACACACACACACACATATACACGGGTATTTTTCAGGAAGTTAAAGATAAGAAATAAGACTAATGCAGGCGGAAACTTAAATATTGACTTGAAAGTAGTGGCTCGTGCGGGTTTTAGTCTCTGGGTTCACAAGTTCCGCATTTCACGGCACTCTTTCCGTCTGATTGACCCTCACTACTGACTTAAGTTTTTACAGAAATAAAACATAACTTCACCAAACTTTACACTGTCTTTAACTTCTCAGAAGAGGTGCAATCTTTAAAGTGAAATTAACGCACAAGTCTGACAAAACTCATGGAGGAAAAGGAGGAGGAGGAGGACTTTACATTTTTTACATCCGGATACAACACTAGTTTAAACAAAAGCCTACCAATAATAACGTTCACTAAAAACTAAAGGAAACTGTCGCTCTTTCTATATATGTCTATATTTATATTAAACTTTACCTGCTGAAAACTGCAGGAATGAACCACCGGAATTAGGTAAAATCAGCAGTCCGTGTCCATCCCCGTCACCTCAAGTAATACAGAAACAACAATAACACACCAACACGACTCCACTTCTCCAGGCAAATAAAGCGAATAAACTGAGATTAAAGTTAAAAATTCTGTATTAAAGAGAGAAAGTCATGCCTGCAGCTGTTCTGCCTACTCACAACGACGTGTATGAAGGAATTAAAGCCGTACAACTCGGTGGGAACTATAGCAGAGCTAATGTTTGCTAACCTGAAGCAATGCCGCCATCTTGTGCCTGAAATCAGAGTCGTGTTGAAGCTAATAGAGCTCAATAAATCTCAAGTTTAAATATTTAAAAGTCCTCTGGGATCTGTAGATGATGTGGGGTGGCCCCGTGGTGTAGTGGTTAATCACACAGAAAGATGGTTCTGGGTTCGAGTCCCAACATACGCCATGTACCTTTGTAACACTTAATCAAAGCTAAGGAAAACAAGGAGCTTGCTAGTTTTATGCTTATTTAGGTAGAATACCTGTGTTTGTTTTTTTTAATCCTTTATTTGCTTATTTATTTTACCACTGGCTTTGGTGAAGTGGCTTGTGACCAACAAGAAGGCAAGGTTTTGAGGGAAAAAACCCCATTTCTATGTGGATCGTTTGAGCCATTGGAGTTAGCGCATTGTTCCAGAGCCCAACACAGGCAGCTCGGCACTGCTGGGGCTCGAACACCCCACTCTCTTATCATTACCCCAGAGCTTTAAAGCTGGCAGTAATTACACAGTCAACTTTTACCAACGATTGTTGCATTGCAAGCTGGCCTGGTGGTAGTTGGTGCGGGATTACTGATCCCAAGGTCGGGGGTTGATAGTCCCCACTACCAACGGGTTGTCACTGCTGTCCCCCCCCCCAGTGCAGCTAACTGGGTTATCAAATGCCGGCCATGTCTCTCACTGTCTGTGGTGAGAGGCATGTAAAAGAACCATTGCTGATTTTCATCAAGAGTAGGCTGCATAGCTGTCAGCGTGTTTCTGCACTCGCCCAGAGTTGGCTGAGATGGGTGCCAGCCTCCCCGCGACCCTAATTAGGATTAAGCTCTTCAGAAAATGAATAAATGTTGCGTTGTACGTTATTGGGTATAGTTAACTTGGGGCTTGGCAACATGTGGCCAGTTTTGAGTTGGATTCAAAAACTCGCAACACAAGATAACAAATGATTAAGGTGGTGTTACACGTGTGAACTAGCAACAATGATTACGATAGCGTGTCGCGCGGAAGATTGTATTTGCAAGTTGACCATGTAACTCCAGCTTAAGCTACTATAGCCCTGCCCTGAAATAAATAAACCAACCAAGGTCTCTCACTTTTACTTTGTTTTAAAGTATACATCAGAAGATAAAGGAAAGGTTCAAGAATTCATTACATGAGTTCATATTTTTCACCGCTGGTGATATAAACTGCTTTACTAAAATGATTTAGGATTACAATTACCATTACAGTTATAAAATAACCAGCTAGACTTCATGTTGAACTACAATGATGTTTCTGTTTCATGGTTTGTATTTTTATCTGGTTTCACCCAAGTGACGATGCGTTTCCCTTTTGAGTCTGGTTCCTCTCAAGGTTTCTTCCTCGTGTCGACTGAGGGAGTTTTTCCTTGCTACCATCACCACAGGCTTGTTTAACAGGAATATATAGGGTTTATAGAGAAATGTTTCAAATCATAAGCTTAAATTCTTTACCAAATTTGTTTTTACTATGAAAGCTTTTTTGCGACAATGTCAACTGTAAAGCATGCTATACAAATACAACGGAATTGAATATTTACGTTGTTACTAAAGATGAATTAATTCATTTACATTTCAACAATTTCAGTGCTTAGTGTCAACTTACTGAAGGGCCCCATCTCCATCACTTACGATATGAATATGCAAGAAAGGATATTGTATAAATAATAAGAAAAAATTAATTCAACAGCCAAAAGTATGTAAGTAAAAAAAACCCGAAGGAAATGGAGTATAGCCATTAAAAATAAATGAAAGAAACAACCAAATTGCGCATAGAATTAAATAATAATAATAATAAATTAATTAATGAATGGAAAATAAATAAAACAAATTTCTTTTCCTTTTTTAAACACCACAAGGGGGTGTGTGTGGGGGAGGTGAATAAACCTTTTCTCTAAATGATAGCGAGGTGTGCTTTTTTCATGTCTATTTGAAAAGTCATGGAGCCCCCTTGTGGTCCAGGGTCCCTAAGAACCTCCCAATACAACTTACAGCCAGAAGCAGCCCTGAATGAATGAATGAGTGAGGAACAGGGATGTGGAGTGTGGCGATAAAGAGTGTGTGGTTTGTGTAGGTAGACAGGAATCTACTGTTGCCAACTATCATTATCATCATCATCATCATCATCATCATTTGATGAACTGCTTAATCGTACTACTAGGGTCGAGAGGAGGCTAACACTGGGCGAAGGCAGGGTATCCCCTCAACAGCCCTGAGTGTTGCAGGGCAACACACAAACACAACCTTTCATTTTCACACTCACTCCTTGGACTGTCGGAGGAAACTGGAGTAACCAGAGGAAACCCACACAAGCATGTGGAGAACATGCAAACTCCGTACAGAAACTCCCCGGAACAGGACTCGAATCCAGAACCTTCTTGCTGGGAGGTGGACGTGCTAACCATGATACCACCATGCCACCCCGTTTAGAACCTTTACTTTCTGTCACGTCACAGCAAGCACGTTTAGATTTGAAGCCCCTCATGTGTGTGTAGGTTTCCTCTGGGTACTTTGGTTTCCTCCCACAGTCCAACGATCTGCAGATTAGGTCAACAGGCTACACAGCCTACAACTGTAAATGTGAGTGTGAATGGCTGTCTGCTTCTATGTGTTATCTCTGTGATAAGCCGGTGAACTGGCGAACTGTCACAAGTCAGGTCAGCTAGGATTGGCTCCAGGTCCCATAACCTGCAGTAACGGATAAGATAGAAAATGAACGAATTATCATGATGATTCAATGAATATCTAAGCTATCTCCTAGCATTTTTTTAGCATGCATAATGTGTGTGTGTGTGTGTGTGTGTGTGTGTGTGTGTGTGTGTGTGTGTGTGTGTGTGTGTGTGTATACATTTTTGGGAACCTTTATATCATTCATTCATTTTCCGAACAGCTTAATCCTAATTAGGGTCGGAGGGGAGGCTGGCGCCCATCTCAGCCAACTCTGGGCGAGAGCACCGTACACCCAGGACAGCTCGCCAGGTCATCGTAGTATTAGCTGATATATTTTTAAGAATTTTGGGGTGAATTAACCCCACTAAACCATATCACCCAGGGGATTAATGGGACCTCAGCACTTTCATGCTTAAAGAAGGGCCCAGAAATTGGGTTCGCTCATTTCTCCGTCCCTTTAAAAAGTTCACATTCAGTACTAAAAAGCCAGTGTTTCGTCTTTCATTACCAGTCCATTTTGGTTAAATAAAAGCCACCCCAGCTCACAGGCTTAGTATCTCTATTTATTATTCATCTGTTTTACATCCTGTTTTGGTATAACAGTCGTATAACAAGGTAATAACAGCAACCAGACTGTGTGACCGGAGGAACGATCACAGACTCGTAGAAACTGGAAAAGCTCGAGATCAAGCGTTCAACACTTTCGCTTTCCCCAAGATGGTGATGTCACAGTCATAAAGTCATCGTGGCCGTGCAGGAGTCACTGACATTCACGACCAGCAGTAAGCAAACAGTTTCAGAAAGACGTCATGGCTGATCCCAATTTATTTAACACTGTATCTCACTCACTGATTCGCCGAACCGCTTCATCCTGCTAGGGTTGCATGGAGGCTGGTGCCTATCTCAGCCCAAACTGGGCGAAGAAGGTGGGGTACACCCTGAAATACACAGCCCAGCCCGCAATACACGCACTACCATTCAGATTTACACTTCCACCTAGGGAGCCAAGTCACCTAATGTGCATGTCTTTAGATTCCTTTGTGCAAGGAAACCGGAGTACCCCGGAGGAAACCCAGACAAGCGTCCAGAGAGCATGCACACTTCACACAGCATCCCTTGAGCCTGGGAATCGAACCCAGGACCTTCTTGCTGTGATGAATATGCATGGTAAGGAAATTTGGCCCTTTTAAGATCTTATTTTTCAATTATGCAAAAAAGTTGCATGACGAGAAAAGAAAAAAAGAAGAAAGAAAGTGGAGAAAGCGAAGAAAGGGAGGGGAGGAGGGGGGAGAGAGGGGGGGGGAGAAGAG
>JBCNYH010048415.1:0-11685 GCA_039654325.1 Tandanus tandanus | reverse complement strand
ACACACATTTTCCCGGCCGGACCGGCCCCAAAGTACCTCGGCCCACCGGGAAAACTCCCGGTACTCCCGATTGCCAGCCCAGGCCTGGTGGGATCCACCGCAATGTTGATGAATGTTATCAACTGTTTACCTTTCATTCATTCATTTATTCTCTGAACCGCTTAATCCTAATTAGGGTCGCAGGGAGGCTGGCGCCCATCTCAGCCGACTCTGGGTGAGAGCAGAGTACAGAACAGTACTGGACAGCTCGCCAGGCCATCGCAGGGCAGAAACACGCTGATGACAACTCAGTGGCCTACTTTTTACGAACAACAGCAATGGTTATTTTACATGCCTCTCACCACAGACAGTGAGAGACATGGCTGGCCTTTGATATCCCAGTTAGCTGCACTGGGAGGACAGCAGTGCAAACTTGCCAGCACCCATACCACCAGGCCACCACTGCCCTGTTTACTTTTCGTGTTACTGTATTGACTACAACTTCTGATGAAGTCATTCCCCTTGTCATGTTATGGGACACTGAAGTGGTGCAAATGTTTACTTGTTAAGGTGTGTTACTTTTGTCAGATAAACATTTACTAGGTTGTATGCTCTTTGTTAAGGGCTCAACATCACTTATGTTACCATGCTCTTGCATAATATTTACTTGTGATTGGACATAGTCAGTGGAGAGCCCAGATGTGGAGTTAGGTCGGTGTTATCAGTTAGAGGTGTAGACATCACAGTGGGTAATGAGTTGGCTAGAAGTAAAGAAATGCCAGTTTAGTGGTTTCAGGCATACCTGAGGAAACTGATAAGACTGATGTATATGCTAGTGGTGCTTCTGAAACATTCCCTGTCGGTATAATAACCAGATCTAAAACAGAACACACAATGATATATCAGGGTGGCAGCAAAAACAAAGAAAGTACTAGTTTTACACCAGATTGCAGGATGAGCAGCACAGTAAGTAAGGGAGAGTTAATTCTGAGTAGCTAGATTATGCCACTCTGGGAATTGTGCCCAGAGAAATCAGTTCCTTTCCTCAACCAGTACCCAATGATCAAAAGGTACACAAGTTCGTTATATTTAAAGGGGAACACAATGTTCACTTATATATAAACATACGTAGTTAAAGATTGCAGTGAAGAGCAATTGTTAGTCATATTATTTTTACCAAAGAAAATAAACCAGGATTTTATTGACCCTAATCAGCTATCGTCTGCTACAAAAAGCACGAGATCCGACAAGAAAGTTTGTGATTATGACATCGCCCATAGCGTCTATTATCCATTGTGGAACACGCAGGGTAGAGTTGGATACTAAAGGACCGGCAATACCTCATTGCATGGACTTTGTTTGTTCAAACCATTCAGGAAGGAATAAAGATGTTCGTTTCTTTAATTATCTGAAGGATGAGTGGTTGAAGCGAGAATGGACTGATGTTGGTTATATCCGGAAGTTCTAGCCAAATCACAATCAACTTATGTACAGTGAAAATTATTCTCAAGATGCATTCGTTCATGAACTGACGGTGGAATTTAATAAGGTCGAAACTGAAACTAAAACTCAAGGAAGATGCTGTTCCAACAGTATCTCGGTTTAAAAAGACTCCAGCAGTGTGTGTAAGTGCCGAAAAGATCACTGGATTAAGAGAAAAGAGAAAGGTAAGTCGGAAGAAGACGTGCGTGTGTGAAAGTTTGTTTTTCTGGCCATGCGCGCCGTAGTTGTTTACTTAGCCCAGGCGTGTGTTTTACAGGGGAGGTTTCCAGGTCTTTACATAACACTTCACAGCGCTCAGTATTCCTAGACAGGGTAACTGAACTGTAACTGGTAAATAAAATAGAGGCAATTGCTTTTACTTTAAATCTGATTTACTTATACACTTTTTTGAACATAACTGGTAGGTCCTGATGCTTGAAACTAATACATATCAACACCTTTTACAAATACCTGGCAACCACAGGCAGCTATGCAGGTACAAAGTTCGGTATGGTGAGTAATACACAGTATCCCTTTAATGCCCTGCAGAAAAAGAAAAGGGGACAATTATTTTGCCAAAATTACTCACACAGTAGTGCACAGTACACCCACGGCCCCATGCAGTGGCTCGGGGATTAGCCAGCTAAACAGTAAGCGATGGGCAATGCCACGTCATCATCTTGTGCGCAGTTATTGTCCTTAAAATTCTTCTTTTTTTTTTAACAACTGGTACCCCAAAATGATCTCGAGTGGGTGTTAAAGGTAATAACATTTATGTTCATAACAGTGTATTGTGTATCAATTTGATCCTGGAGTGTTCCTTTAAAAAGGCATGAGACAATGTGACACACATTAAAAACTTTTTACTGGTAACCAATCACACACGTTTAATAATCAGACACAGGAAAGAACACACAATCTAAAAAGAAAAAGAGAAATACTTTGGACTGAGGCTTAGCGGTGGGGAAGGCATATCACTGATCTACCTTTCACAGTGATATCACAGAACTACCTAACTCACATGTGCACACACACCACTGAAAAGGTCTAATTTAGTGAAAAAAGGTGAACCTGGAAAACAGGAGAAAAATTCCACCACTAGAAACTCCACTGCTTTCCACACTTCAGTTTCTCACCAAAAGAAAATAATTAGTGGTCACTCACTTGAACATAAACTACAGTGGTGCTTGAACGTTTGTGAACCCTTAATAATTTTATACATTTCTGCATAGATATGACCTAAAACATCATCAGATTTTCACACAAATCCTAAAAGTAGATAGCGGAGACTGGGGTTAGTTGGAACAATTTTTGAAAATCATCCATTTCTCAAGAAGGGATTTCTATTTCAAAGAATTGCTGCATTGCCTGAAAGCATTACATTATTATCCACAAATGGAGCATAAAAACCTTTAAGATTCCTTGAAGGTCATAGGTATAAGCCAATAAATTCAAGACTGGTTTAGGTGTTCCAACTAGCCCCACCACCGGGGTTAGTTGAAACTTGGCTTGGGGTATGTTCTAACATCACATATCATACTGTTTTGGAACTTTATTATAACTTTATTGTTCTTGAGAAGATCATTCTCAGTACGCATCTTCATGACATAGCGTCAAAGTGTGACGTGTGTTATGGTAAAGTCATTTGCTACAGCAAGACAGGGCCTTTTATTTATCAGGACTTCTGCTACTGCTCTTTCCATGACATCAGGTGGGGTCTGGCCACGATTTGTTTTTCGCTTATAATTCCGCATGGCTGAGTCTAAGACACAGACTGGCATAACAATTTTGCTTTAGGACTTTGATTGTAGGGGGTTAGTTGGAACAGTGTTTCAACAAGCTCCCAACTTGTTCCAACAGACCCCTGTCCCCATGTTTCAACTAACCCCAAGCAGTCATCTTGCCCTTCCATGCACACCATACAACACAGTGCACTCTGAAACATGTTTTTTTTTTTTTTTTTTCTCAAAATATAGCTAAGATATAAGGCTTTGAAGTTTTGGGAAGAAATCATATTAAAAAACTGGCAATATTCTGCTCGGACTTTTTTGTGGTGAAATATTTGGTCAGATTGTCAAAAATCATAAGAACCTTTCTCCTCTGAACACCTATTCAAAAAACTAACATGGCATTCATTTTCTGAACCGCTTAATCCTAATTAGGGTCGCGGGGAGGTTGGCGCCCATCTCAGCCGACTCTGGGCGAGGGCAGAGTACACCTAGGCCATTAACATGCTGACGGCTATGCAGCCTAATTTTGATGAAAATTAAGGCCTTTACATGCCTCTCACCATAGACAGTGAGAGACATGGCTGGCATTTGATAACCCAGTTAGCTGCACTGGGGGTACAGTAGTGAGATCCCGTTGACAGTGGGGCTTGAATCCCCAACCTTGGGATCAGTAATCCAGCACCCTACCACCGGGCCACCACTGCCCCTGTTTGTTTTCATGCCAGTGTGAATACCAAAAAACACATTAAATCCGATATTTACAAATCTGACCTATGCGGATTTTTTGAAATGCGACCTCAGTCTGAACAGTCATGTTTTTGAAATGCGACGCTATGGCTCATGTAACATGTAAATGATGCGCAAACTACAATCAAATCAAATGAATTGGTATAGTAAAATTAATTTGTTACAGTATAATAGAATAAGGTCCCAATGTTTTGTCATGCTAGTTAACTGAATTGTTTGCCGTCAACTGCTTTTTCACTGTCACTGGGCTTGCTCAAACATCGATCAAGCCTGGTTGTTGCATAAAACGTTGTAAAAATGATTAATCCTCTGATAAAACAACTCAAAGTGAGTTTACTACAGGATGTTTGGGTCTGTTAAAATATTGCATGGGAATAATGATAAACTAAACATGTTGTTTAACTTTTATATGATGTTACTGTTTACATTAGGTGAGACATGTATTTTTTATACTGAGTCACTTGCATCTGGAGAGAGTTCATCTGCATGTTCCACATCTGGACAGACCTCATCTGCACATACTTCATCTGGAGAAAGCTCATCATCTGCAACTGGCACAAAGACCTGTGTAAGGAGTACAACCACCACCGAGTTGAAGGTATAGTATTTTCTTTTAAGTTTTTTTTAATTGTATCAAGTAATGTAACACCTTTGATTACTTTGCTAGATGCTTATCTGACCAAACCCTTTCTACTTAGCACACTACTTTATGTAAAGAGAATACACAGCTGTAGAATGCATTATTACTGTAATAAGATTACTGCACTCTCTTTCCCTTCCGCATCTACCTCCATTGTCCTCCATTATTACTTAAAAGATATGTTTTTCTGTGATTCTGAAAGTCCCTATCCCTCCTTACAGGTCCATCTACCAAAAGCCGAAAAAGCACAAGCAAAATGAAAGCTACACTTGAAGTCTTCGCTGAAAAGATCAGCAGTGCCCTAAACTCAGATGACTCTGAGCTTCAATTGAAGATGCAAGCTGCACAGTGTGAGCATGAGCTCAAAAGGCTTTCAATGTTTACACAGTTTCTTGAAAGGTCAAACAATGCCCAACGTCCAACTTTCTACCAGGCACCGGTCTGCCCTCCACAATATTATGGGCAAACACCAACACCTCAACATTCCCTTCACAATTTCAGTCAGCCCCTTGCATTCCCCATGGCACCTGCTCAGTCTCAAGCATTCGTTGAGACATCCAACCAGCCTCTATCATTTCTGCAAGACCTAGCTCAACCATTGCCTTTTACCCGTGCTCCTGCACATACTCCAGCTAGTGTGTGGCTGGCCCACCAGCCACACACTAGCTCATTCACTGTTCTCCCATCCTCCAGACGATGAGGAAAACTACCAACAACAGAATATAGTCGGTTGTGTTCCTTTGTCCTGTATGACCAAAATGACATGTAAGTTTTGCACAATTTTAAGATTTGTTCTATTTGAAACTGACTGCACTTTGACACATTTTTTTTAATTTTTGTTGTTTCCCTGAGGTGCTGATACGTAGTACGTGCTAATAGAATCCAGAATATAGAGATTACTGTGTTCTTTTCTATGTTTGAACTATAGTTTTGTTGATTAATTGTATGTTTAGGAAAGGATTTGTAATTTTTTGTTTGGATAAAAAATGTTTTCAAAGCGTACCAGAGATTTTTTTTCTTACGTTTTGTATTAAACACATTTTTAAATTGTGCAATGTTGACTGAAAAAAATCCAAAAAGTGATTTAACTAAATATAACTTTTGAGTAATATGAAATTCGCTTTTTAATTTATTTTACAACTTACTCACAATGCAAATAAGGTATTATAAAAGTAAGCATTTCTGTATTTTTCTTTTGTGGAAAGAGAAGATATTAAATACCTCTGTCACAATTCTTTATACCTCCCATTGAGTTTATTTTCACAGCAAATGCATTCCTGGCAAACATAACTGAACTGATAATAAACAAAGGCAACATTCTTTTATGTCACATTGTAACAGAAAAGGCAGTACTTTATCATAGTATGCTTACTTTGGTCGTGACAAGATAATTTGCCATTATAAAGGGAAATCACGAAAAGCTTCCAACTCAAAACACTTTTTAACAAAGGTAAAAACATTGACACTGGTATCAAAAATATATATATGTTCCTATTCCTAAAACTGGTTATGAAAGAATTCTGCCAGCGCCTCCCTGACTCTTGTTGGCTGAGCATCTTGCACACATCCTGCTGCCATGTGGTTGTCAAGTTCACTGGGCTGCTCATAGGTCTCTCCATGTTTTTTGCACACATTGTGGAGAGTGCAGCATGCACTTATGATGGTGGGGACAGTGGCAGCACCTACATCCAGGCGATTCACAAGGCACCCCCAATGCCCCTTTAGCCAGCCAAATTCACATTCAACTGTCATTCTTGGCCTGCTGTGTCGCTCGTTAAAATTCTGTTGCTGTGATGTCAGGTTCCTGGTGTCAGAGCAACCTTTAAGCAGCCAGCTCCGCAGTGGGTATGCTGGGTCCCCAAGAAGCATAATGGGTACCTCAACATCGTTGATCTCTTCAGTGTCCTTAAATGATAATAATAATAATAATTATTATTATTAAACAATTTAAATCAATAGAAATTTTGAAGACATGGTATTATATATTAGTCTAACACTCTATCTTAAGGTAACATAGGTAACATATGCCCTGTGGGGAATGGTTGCTGGATGTCCTGGCAGAGAGAGAGAGAGAGACAGAGAGACAGAGAGACAGAGAGACTGAGTGAGTAAGGTGTTGGGGAATAACACTGGTGGAAAAAGCTCCCCTCTCTCTGCCAATAAATATATATTGGAATTCTTGAGAACCCTCTCGTCATGGACACTTTCTGGTCACCCAGCATAGATGTTGGTGAAACTGTTGATGGAATAAGTACTTATTTGAACACATTGATACACTGAAGACTACTAAGCCACAAAGTATGCCAGAGATTGATATTAATTATAGGCTTACCAATACTGATGATCAACAACCTCCTGCAGGATAACGGAGTGGCATCCTTTGCGATTAAAGAAATCAGTGTAATTTTCTTTCGGAGCAATAATGGGGATGTGACTCCCATCTATTGCACCAGGGCACTGAAGGAATCCCACCTCGTCTGAAAGCCTTGTATGACCACCGAAGTTCATCTCTTTGAGGCAGCATGATGTATTCAGGAATGAGGATCTGGCACACAAAGTTGCAAAACTCATGGACTATTAAGCAAACAGTAGACTTGGTGACACCAAACAGGTTAGATAACGTGCGGTAACCCACTCCCGTTGCCAACCAATACAACCCGACTCCGACGTGGTTTTCCACTGAAATGGGTTTTCTAAGGTGAGTGTCTTGCCGCAATAGGCCTGGAAAAAGTCGCTTACAGATGTACATGAAAGTAGCCCTTGACACGCGCAAAAATTTAGAATATAGTCAATGTCACTGAAGCCCTTCACTTCATGGTCCCACCACTGTTGGCTCCGATTCCGCATCCATACAGACTTCTCTGCAGAGATAGCAGCTATTGCTCCAAAAAAACCACAGCCTCATCATTCTTTGCCTCCTCATCTGCTGACACATTTTTCTGCCTCCACTGCATAATAACTTTTAAATAAAACTGTGAACACTGACATCTCTCAACTCTTCCGTAAGCACCGTGCTACATTAAACTCATGTGTTTCTATTGCGCATACGGGCCAACTGTTCACACTGCAGTCTGTTATAGGTCACATCTCTAAAATAATGTGAACAGCCACTTGAAAAAAATCGGATCTGGAAAAAAATCGGATTCAGGTCACTTGGCTTGCAGTGTGAACGTAGTGTTAGAGGGCAGCAGCTCACCTCAGCAGTTTTTATTTTTATTTTTTAAATCTCAATGTTTCAACTTACCCCACTTTACAACTAACCCCAGTCTCCCCTAAAGAGAATCTAATTAAATAAATGAGACAAAAATATTTTACTTGGTCATTCAATTTATTGAGGGAAATTATCCAATATCCGTGAGTGGCCAAAGTTTATGAACCTCTAGGATTAGCCGGTAATTTGAAGGTGAAATTAGAGGCAGGTGTTTTCAATCAATGGGATGACAATCAGGTGTGAGAGTGTACTCTGTTTGATTTAAAGAACATGGATCTAACAAAGTGTCAACACATGTTTGTGGATGTGTACCATGGCACAAACAAAGGAGATTTTTGAGGACCTCAGGAAAAGGGTTGTTGATGCTCGTCAGGCTGGACAAGGTTACAAAATCATCTCTAAAGTCCACAGTAAGACAGATTCTGTACAAATAGAGGAAATTTAAGTTTCCCTCCCCAGGAGTGGTCGACCAGCAAAGATCACTGTCATGCAGTTCGACAACGACCTTAAGCTGTGATGTCCCATCAGAATTGTTGGGGTTATGCCTGTCTTATGATCTGTTCTGGCTCTCCTCTCGTTCCAGGTCACCTGACTTCCCCTTTGTGTGTGCTGTGATTGTCTGCTCCGCCCTGATTAATTCCACCTGTTCCCCATTGCCTCTCGTGGATAAAAGGCCCGCATTTCGCCTGTCCCGTTGCCGGATCGTCTTGTGCCGTCACAGAGAGCTAGCGTATCATACCGAGCATTCTGCGATCTAGCCTGTCGTCAAATAGAACGGCATCTTGGTTCAAGTCTGCCTGTCAGAATTATTAATAAAAGAAACCTTTCTAGAACTACTCTGTCTTGTCTGTCCTGCATTTGGGTCGGTCTAACATTGGTGCCTTCGTAACATAAGCACACAAGTCGTTCTAAAAAAATGGTTAAAAGAAAAAAGAATAAAGTTAATGTTTTGGAATGGCCAAGTCAAAGTCCTGACCTTAATCCAATTGAGATGTTGTGGAAGGACCTGAAGTGAACAGTTCATGCAAGGAAACCCACCAACATCCCAGAGTTGAAGCTGTTTTGTATGGAGGAATGGGCTAAGGTTCCTCCAGGCCGATGTGCAGGACTAATCGTCAGTCAACGGAAACATGTATTTATTGCTGAAAAAGGGGTCACACCAGATACTGAAATCAAAGGTTCACATACTTTTTCCACTCACAGATATGTAATATTGGATAATATTCCTCAATAAATAAATGACCAAGTAAATTTTTTTCACCCATTTATTTAACTGGGTTGTCTACTTTTAGGACTTATGTTTTAGGTCATATTCATAAGGGTTCACAAACTTTCAAGTACCACTGTAAAACAAAAATGCAAACACAAAAACTAAAGTTTGTTAACAGATCGGAGACTTGCATGCTGACTATTCACAGCTGCAGACCTCATTCCTGCAATACACTAAACAAAATTATAAATTATAAAATGAAACATAACAGGCCACATACTGCTAGGTATACCAGATACCGCTAGGAGCGCTGTGCGTGTTTTGGACCCACACTCTGCAAAAAACCTGTGACCTGCCCTGTCTGACTGGGTCGGTACATGTCATATTTTTGGTAATTCATAAGTCATATGCAAATCACTGGAATTTCCTATCACATGCTCGAATCAACCAATGACCATCAACTCCTCTGGGTCTTTAAATGGCAGGCAACAGTTGTGTCTGAGATATATGACCATGCAAAGTTTTTGTAAAATTTAGTGAACTGCAGTGGTAAGTAACTGACCCCTTGTCTTTATTTATTGACCCCAGGAATGGGTCTTCCCTGATCTTTCCATTGGGGCTTCCTGATCGTAAGTGCTCACTGTTGAATTTTATTTTATTTTTTTATTATTATTTTTTTTTTATTAAAATTGAGTTTTCACTTCAAACATTAACCAACAGTGTATGTAATTAATAATATTGATTGATAATATTGTCTGACAGCTGGGGACATGCCCCCTATTCATTGGCAGACTGCCAAGCCTGGCAGCAGAGCTTGTCAGTGGTCAAAGCTTTTCCAAGATCCATGGGTCCCAATTGGCACTTTTCTCAGAACACAAAAATTTAATATCTTTGGAATTAGTGGTCATATCTCCTTCATTTAAAGATAAAAGTTTATCATTTTTCACTGATATAGATGTACCTAATACCGCAAACCCTGGTAATCTCCAGCAATAAACAAAGGTCTCCTTCCACCAATGCTAAAGACAAACAAAAATAAATAAAATAAAACACAAAATAAAGACAGAAACCAAAACTATACAAGTTAGACACAGTAGCTAATTCTCATACCCTTTACAGTAATAGCAATATGAGAACTAATTCCCACACAACTTATCACATATACTTACATTCACCAACAAAAACAAAACTACAATAAACATAAAACAAAAGCAAAATAAGCCATGGAAGTAGTCTACAATGATCACTGCTGACCCACACAAAGCTTCCTAGATAAGCATAAATAGCCCAGCAGCAAAGCCAAGCAATGGGCGAAGTGCTGACAACTTAAACTCCAGAAAATCAGTTGCTTGGCGAAGGGATAGACAAGGACGGCATCTTAAAATTCCACAAAGAAGCCATTTCTTTCCAGTGATCCAACTGCGGCAAAACACAGGCTCACAAACGCTAAACACAATAAAATGCGGTGGGTCACGTGTTCAGGCACATCTACAGATACTCCGGCTCTTTGTATAGCTGAGTCACGGAGGTTAATTGGCTAATAACCATTACCCAATCAAAAGGTCAGCCCTTGACTAAATCAACACAGGAACTCTACTTCTTTTTCCTGTCACATATAGATACTTCTGAAACCTTCATAGCTAAAGATGGACTGATTATGTCACCTGTATAACTGGCTATACTCCCCTCTTCTAACTCTTTTCTTTCTATGTGTGATTATAAAGATTTGGAGCGGGAGAATTGTTTATTAAATCAAGATATTTTGATGCAGAAATGGTCCCACTGGTGTAGTGTTTCAGACTGTGCTCAGTTTTTCAAGCAGATTGAGATCCCGTTTTTGAACTGCGTGCCGGCAACTGCTTGTTGGCATTCTTAACCTAGCTTTTTCCCTCCTGTAAATTAGAACAAAAATGGTATCAAACTAAATTAATGGTATTCCAACAAGCATGGAAAGGGAGTCTCCTTAACTACAAAAAAGCTCTTAGTGCTTCTAGAGCAATATTATTTTTAAATCTAACAGAAGATTACAAAAGTAATCCAAAATACTTATTTAATATTGTTGCAGAATTAACTAGGAATAAGACCATAAATAAAACGTGCAGACCATCAACTTTTTAAGTTTTTTAAACTAGCAGTTATCAAACCTCTGATTAAAAAACCTGATCTCAACCCATATCAGCTGTTCAACTATAAACCAATATCAAAACTTCCCTTTTATCTCCAAGAACTTAGAAAAAACTGTAAAACAGAGGATAACACAAAGTACAAGTACTCCTGTCTTATCAGAGTTTAATAAGAGGAGGTTAGTAAGCACCCAGTGTCTAATGTCCTTTACATCATTCTCAACTTTATTAAGCTGGTGTCTCTCATCTGGCTTTGCTGAAATATATAAGTATTTATCATCAGCGTAACAATGAAAGCTAATACCATGTTCTCGAATAATATTACCCAATGGGAGCATGTATAGAGAAAAAAGCAGCGGGTCTAGGACAGAACCTTGTGGAACACCAAAGTTAACATTAGAATGTATAGAGAAATCACCATTTACATTTACAAACTAATAATGGCCAGTTAAATAAGATTTAAACCAGGAGAGGGCTGTTCCCTTTACTCCAACAACATTTTCTAATCTGTCAAGGAGAATCGTATGATCAATAGTGTCAAAGGCTGCACTAAGGTCAAGTAA
>JBCNYH010048212.1:0-11695 GCA_039654325.1 Tandanus tandanus | reverse complement strand
GGCTGGCGCCCATCTCAGCCGACTCCGGGCGAGGGCAGAGTACACCCTGGACAGCTCGCCAGGCCATCGCAGGGCTATATATATATATATATATATAATTTTTTTTTTTAGATTTACGAAACGTCTGAGGTCCAAATGTCCATGGCCCAAACAACCTTGATTTTTAAAATTTATATTGGCGAGACACCTTTAAAAGATTTTTGAATTGAAAGTGGTTAAACTGCCTTTTGGACCTTGGCTACTGAATTGCTAATTGTCTAACCTAAATAATCTCACTTTTAAACATTTAGTATAAATGTATAGAAAATATTATTGTGGAATGGTTGATTTTTTTCAGCCATTAACTCTTCATCAAAATAATTTAAAGAAAAAAAACAGCTATCACAGAACAATACAAAATGTTCACATACAGTACCTTAAAGAATTGATTCCCAAGAGAGAGGCTACTTCCTAGGTGTTTCATAAACACCACCCTTGTCAGTAATGTGTTGAATTTTCTAATCTTTTTGGTTACAGAGCAAATTTATTACCAGATACATCACATCGAAACCCATACACGATTGGCTTTTTTTTGGCTCCAAGGTGCTGGATGTTCGGACAGCTGAGTCACTGGGTATCTTCAAACGACAGCTGAAAACCTACCTTTTTCGGCAGTTCTTAGACTAGCACTACGTTTTTTATACACATACACAAATAAAAAAAAAAACAAATAAAAAAAAAAAAAATACCTGCACACAACACCTATCCACTGAGTTCTTGACTGATGGTATACTTAGTCTGTGTCCTGACAAACCAGTATAAGAGTATATTCACTGATGATGACTTTAAAGCACTTCTGTAAGTCGCTCTGGATAAGAGCGTCTGCTAAATGCTGTAAATGTAAATGTAATGTAAATGTAAGTTACCAGTGTTAGTAAAAAGTTGAGCAAGATGGCAGAGCAGGTAGACGCAGCGGCCCGGCGCTCTTCGTATTTTTAGCAGCCTTTTCTTTCCTTTATCTTGTGTACTCTTATTTTCTTTTTTGTGCTCAGTCCCTGGCAGCTGCACATGTGCAGTATAGCAGGGCCGACCTGCTCATGGTTATGCACAATTACTGCTCCACATCTGACTATAATAGCAGCTGGGACTTCATTCCGCCAGAGATCCATAAGCCCACGGACCTCTCTCTCTCCATCCCCCCGCTGAAGTGGCGCAGGCGGCGGCGACACAGGAAACAGAAGAGGGGAAGACAGCGGTAAGCTAAATGCTAACCCCTACAAGCCAGCCGTTCCGAGCCTATTTCTCACCAACTCCCGGTCACGCAACAACAAGATGGATGAGTTACAACTGCACTTTAATTCACGGCGCATGGATTATTGTGTAACGGTAATTTCTGAGACTTGGTTGGACACTTTCACCCCAGATGCCGTGATTAAACTAGCAGGCAATGCTACCTTCAGAGCGGTCAGAACCAGCATGTCCGGTAAGAAATGCGGAGGAGGCCTGTGTGTTTACATTAACAACAGCTGGTGTTCCAACGCCATCATCAAAGATATTCTCTGCTGTCCGGATACAGAGTATCTGATGGTATAGTGTAGACCTTTTTACCGGCCGAGAGAGCTTATGTCTGTAGTTATAATCGCAGTTTATGTGCCACCTCAAGCTAATGCTAAGCTAGCCATGGAGCTGCTACAACACTCCATTAACAAACAGCTAGAGGCACAGCCAAACTGTGTTATAATTGCGGCAGGAGACTTCAATCATGCAAACCTGAAGTCTGTCCTGCCCAGATTCTGCAAAAAAGTTAAAACAGTCCAGGTGTGGACTGAGGAAGCCATCACAGCTCTACAGGATTGTTTTGAATCTACAGACTGGGAAATATTTGCAGAGGAGACAGACCTGGAGGGTCACACATCAGTTGTGCTCTCATACATAAAATACTGCACTGAGTATGTGACCCCAACAAAGACTGTTAAAGTGTTCCCAAACCAGAAACCGTGGTTCAACGGTGAGGTGTGCACCCTGCTTAGAGCATGGGATGATGCCTTCAAGTGAGGAGACCAGCAGGCTTACAAAGAGGCACGCCGGGCCCTGCAAAGAGGCGTCAAAAAAGCTAAGCCCAAATATAAACAACTCATCGAGGAGAAAAAAAACACTAGGAATGTATGGAATTGGATCAAGACACTCAATGGCTACAAGGACACACACACATCAGCAGACTCCTCGGACAGTACCCTACCGGACACCCTGAACCAGTTCTTTGCTCGCTTCAACCAACACAGCAGAGAGGTGCTCACCTTCCCTGCTCTTCCAGAGAGGGGCGACGACCCCATCCAGGGGAAAACTACCGGTTCAGATGGTCTAATAGGAAGGGTCCCTAAAGCAGATCAACTAGCAGGGGTTTTTATCACCATCTTTGTTCCATTGCACCATTGAACCATGACTGGTTCCCACCTACCTCAAGACATCCACCATTATTCCAGTGCCTAAAAAGAGAACAATGAGCTGCCTGAACGACTATCGCCCAGTTGCCGTAACCCCCATCATTACCAAATGCTTCGAGAGATTTGTCTTGTCTCACATTAAGGATGCCATCTCTGCTAATCTTGATCCACATCAGTTTGCATACAGAGCAAAAATGTCAACAGAGGATGCCATCAATACAGCCCTCAACACATCCCTCACACACTTGGACAGCAGTAACTCCAATGTGAGTATGCTGTTCGTAGACTTCAGTTCTGCTTTTAATAAAGTCCTACCACATTAACTGGTTCAGAAGTTGGGCAACCTGGGCCTTGGGAGCTCACGGTGCACCTGGATACTGGACTTTCTTAGCAACAGACCTCAGAACATCAGGATAGGAGACCACATCTCCTCCACTCTCACCCTGAACACCGGAACACCACAGGGGTATTCTCAGCCCCTCCTCTTCTCCCTCTTCACACACGACTGTTCCCCCATTCACACCAGCAACACCATCATCAAATTTGCATCGATACCACCATCATAAGTCTGATAACAGATAATGATGAATCAGCCTACAGGAAGGTGGTTCGGCATCTGCAGCGATGGTGCGGCAACAATAACCTAGACCTTAACACGTCCAAGAAAAATGAGACAATAATGGACTTCAGGAGATCTAAACAAACTGAACACTCTGCCCTCTATATTGATGGAGAGGAGGTAAAGAGGGTGGAGTGCTTCAAGTTTCTTGGAGTCCACATCTCTGCTGACTTCACCTGGACCACAAACACCTCTCGCCAGGTAGGGAAAGCAAAACAAAGGATGTACTTCATCAGAAAGCTCCAACAAGCCCGCCTACCCGACCCCTACTGACAAACTTTTACCGTTCCACCATCGAGAGCCTCCTGACCTACTGCCTGAGCAGTTCTCACCACCCGGGTCAAGTCCTTTCTGTCCTTTGCAGTGCAGCTGCTGTACCAGACAGACAAAGTATGCTTTCTATTGCAGTGCTGTAGAAGTTCTTGAGCAGCTGAGAGGAGAGTCCAGTACGTTTCAGTTTCCTGAGGAGGAAAAGCCATTCTTGGGCCTTCTTCACCAGGTGTGAGATGTTGACAGACCAGGACAGGTTAGTTAAGATGTGGACGCCCAGGAACTTAATACTGTCCACCCGCACCACCACATCCCCATGTATGCAAAGAGGAGCATGCTCTGTCTTCCTGTTCCTCTTGTAGTCCAGTATGACCTCCTTGGTCTTGCTGGTGTTCAGAATGAAGTTATTAGTTGAACACCAGTTTATCAGATGCTGCATCTCCTCTCTGTAATGGGTTTCATCATTATCTGATATGAGACCCACCACGGTGGTGTTGTCCGCAAACTTCACAAGCGTGTTTGTGGAGTGGATAGCAGAACAGTCGTGTGTGAAAAGGCTGATGAGGGCCGGGCTGAGCACACAGCCGTGCGGTCTTCCGGTGGAAGATGTAGATTTCCCTATCCTCAGCACCTGGGGTTGGTTGGTGAGAAAGTTTCTGATCCAGTAACGCAGTGAAGCTGACAGTCCCAGGTTGTAGAGCTTTGGTACCAGCTTGTCTGGGAGAACAGTGTTGAAAGCTGAGCTGAAGTCCACGAATAGCATCCTAACATAAGTGTTAGGGTGCTCCAGGTGAGTCATGGCTGTGTGGAGTGCTAGCGAGACAGCATCCATAACAGTGTAGTCTTTTGTACACTTTTTATCATTGCTGCTAAACACATGGATGCTAAACTGATTTTCATTGTTCATGCAACAGTTGACAATAAATATCTCTTTATCTTTACCAGTGAGATGAAGTTAGCACTTCAGCCCACCAGTGTTCTCAAGCCTTGAAGAGGCTTTTGTATGGTAAACATGGCAGTCCATTAGGATCAAGTTTCTTGCTGTCCATTAGGAAAATCATAATGTCCAAGCCCAGAATACTGAACCCACATAAGATACTATGGGCCAGGTATCTCTACATCAAGTCATGTGGTCCTGTCAGCAGTTTCTGGATGAACTCTAGGTGATAAGTGTCTCTTCTACTGACCAAATTAATGAGTCTTTGTCCGAGTGCTAACTATGGTGGCTCTACTGCAAATCCATCATTTTGCGTAAAAAGGAGAACTATGTCTCTGATTTACCTTGATTATGCTTTTAATATTGCAGTACAAAGCTTTAACTATAGCTCTGAAACCATCACTGAACCCAAAAACCTTTGAAGTGTACCACAGGTACCGGTGTTTAAGACAAAGGTCTTCTGCTGGTCCAAAGAAATCAGTCCAGCATTGATGTCTGGGTTCCTTGAAACTGTGAACAAATTTCTAATTAAGGTATATAAAGGTATATAGTAAGACTGATCAGAATGCACAACTTGCCCTATCCTACACTTTTCGCTCTTATGGCCAAAGTACTGCATAGGATTTTATACTCAGCACAAAAGTGAGACTAGGTGCCAATTGGTTATATCTTGTGGATTCCCTTCTTTGGGCAGCAGTGTGATGACAGTAGCTAAGAGGCATGGACCGTTTGCTCAAACTTTGACACCAACAACAACATTGAGCACTAGGAGGTCTCCTCTAATAGTAGGCCAAAAGGCTTAGTAAAACTCCACCAGAAGCCCATCTTTTTTTACCATTTACCATTTAGCCTATTCCTTAGGGCCTGATTGAGTTCCTGAAGAGATAGCAGTCTATCCATTTTGGCGTGGAACTCCTCCTTTACTTTGGGCAAACCACTGAAAAAAGTGCTGGAGATTGACTCACTTTCAATTTGCGTCTTGCAATAATCCATGTGTCATTGCTGTAATGAAATAAACATTTCCTTTTGCTTACTGAATACCTTCCAGAAGAAAATAAAAGTGTCTTAGAAATACTTGCCATGCAAGAGTGATGTATTAAGCCACCAGTAGCCATTGTTGGGCCTAAAAGCCTTAATAGAGGCACAAAAAATAACAGCACAGTGATCTTAGAAATCACTTGGCAAGATTTGACAGGATGTAAGCAGGTTAAAATACTTGAATGTGTGCATTTAATTGAGCCTGCTATAAAGATATATTTTTCTCTATGGTGGACCCATGTATATAACTTGACCTCTTGTTGCAAGTTTCTCCAATATCCCAAAGCTCAGGAGCATTAATCAACTGTACTATGGCTTTTGGGGAGGGGAATATGACACTCTAAATTATTCTTATTCTCTTTATCATTTTCAGTACAGTTAAAATCTCCACCCATGAAATGTAGGTCCTCTGGCATTATGTCCCTTAAGACATTGCTGACTTTATGTTAGAACAAAACTCTTTCTGTCCCCTTAGTGGGTACATAAATGTTTAGAAAAATCATGCTGTGATTCTCAAACTCAGCCTTCATCTTTAAAAATCTTTCTTCAGCTATTTCTTCTATTTCACAAGAGAGAAAACTTTGGAGAAAATGATGGCTACTGTTAGGTAAAATTGGGAAGACACTCTTTTTTTTTTTTTTTATTTCTTTAAAACAATAATGTGTAGAAATCAGAGACCATGCATAGAATGGTCTCTTTCCAGACCAGTGAGATGAGCAGTAGGTGGCAGGATATACTCTGGTGTATCTGGGTCCACAGCTGGTTTATCTGTAGAGTACTGATGGGACAGAGCATCAGGTTTGCCATTTTTGGACACTGGTCAGTAGGTCAAGGAGAATCAGAGCCTGCTGAAGAACATGGCCCACATTGCTTGTTGATGTACCAATCTCTTCGCTGCCTTCAGGTATTCTAGATTTTTGTGGTTTGTCCAAACCTAAAGCTGGTGTTCTGCCCCCTCCATCCAGTGCCTCAATTAATCCAGGGCAAGTTTTTGTCATAATGTAACCCCGATGTCATAGTTCTTTTCTGCAGAGGTCAATCTTCCGGTCTAAAAGGCACAAGGATGTAAGTGGGAGTCCTCTGGTTGGCTCTGGGACAAGAAGGCTCCCACCCCAGAGTCTGAGGCATCTACCTCCACAACAAAAGTTAACTGTGGATTAGGGATTCTACAGATGGGTGCAGAGGTAAAATGTTGTTTAAGATCTTGGAAAGCCTGTTCAGCAGTTTCAACCCAAACAAATGTGGTCTTGGAGGAAGTTAGTCAGTGGAGAGGAGCAGCAATGGCACTATACTGGCAGATGAACCAGCAGTAAAAGTAAATTACTAGAAAGAACAAGAAATGTTTGTAACTGTTTGTGATCTTGTGTTTGGGGCCAGTCTTTGACTGCGGTGACCTTTCCAGGACCCATCTCAATTTGTCTTGGAGAACGCATAAGTCCAAGAAAGGATATGGTAGTCTGGTGAAACTCACATAAAGCTGGTTTTGCAGCAACTGAAGTAAAACCTGCCTGACATGTTCCATATGTTCTTTCAGGAACTGGGTAAAAAAATCTAAATGTCATTAAGGAAAACAAAGACAAATTTATCCACCTTGTCAAGTAGCTCATCATTGACCAATGCCTGGAACACAGCAGGGGTCATTGGTGAGGCCAAATGGCATAACAAGGCATTATATATGACATTACGAGCCAGTATTTGTAATGTTCTCAGAGAATGTTGAAGGCCATCTTCCATTCATCACCCTCTTTAATTCATACCAGATGGTAGGCATTGCAGAGATCCAACTTGATGAACACATTAGCTTCCTGAATCAACTCAAAAGCAGAAATAATGACAGGCAGAGGATATGAGTTTTTATCTCATTTAACTCTCTGCATGGCCTGAGAGAACCATCCTTCTTATTAACAAAAAATAATCTAGAACTGGCAGAAGTTGTGGAGGGACAGATCGACCCAGCAGCCAGAGCCTCTGAGATGTACTTGTCCATTGCGTCTTTTCAGGTGAGGAGAATGAATATAATCTACCTCGAGGTGGCATGGCTCGGGGCAACAGGTCAATGGCACAGTCATAAGGTATGTTGGGGATTAAGAGAGGAGGCCTTAACCTTATTAAAAACTTCCTTTTTGTCGTGGTAACATTCAGGAACCTTAGACAGGTCAGGGTACTAGTCTGGTACTCCTTCAGTAGAACCATCTTTTGGGCTCCCTGAAGACAAACAGATGAGCAGTTCATTCCCCTATTAAGGATTACCACATTAGACCAGTCTATATATGGGTTGTGTTTTTTTTAGCCAGATAATGCCAAAAATCACAGGAATAGTGGAGGAATTAATAATCAGAAAGGAGATATTTTCGTGGTGATTACCAGAAGTGAGCACAGAAACAGGTTTGGTCTCCTCTCTGACTTTATGGTAAACATGGTTGTCTAACACCCTCACCAGAGGGGTCCTCCCAAGTAAGTCGATTGATGCCAAGCTAGGTCACCAGCTCAGAGTCTATAAATTCTGTGTCAGCACTGGAATCCAAAAACACCCCCTGTTGGACAGTTTTGGAGTTGAGTAAAAACTGAACAGGAAATAAATGTCTGTTGGAGGACTCTAGTAAAGAATTCCTCAGTAGAGGCCTCCTAAATTCTACTGTGCCTTTCCTTTAAGCAGGCAGTTATGTAGGATATGCCCCTCGCCCCCACAGTAGATGCATAGTCTCTCTCTGAACCTCCTCTCAGCGACACCTGGAGCGACAATAAATGGGCTCACCTGAATACCTAGCTTTGGTTTGCTAAGGGGGCTCCTCCTCTTGCTGAGGACCATTTCAATGAAGGTCCGGTTAGTTCACATTCAGCAACTGCTCAGAAGGCACTCCTATGAGGCAACACAGCAGATCTTTGGTGAGGCTGAGGAACTCCACTTTCCAGGAAGCATACCAGAGAGGGATGTTGAGGAAATTCCAGAGCAGCTATGGGGGGAAATAGGGCACTGGCAAACTGACACAAGTCTTTTCTTTTTTTCTTTTTCTTTTTTATTATTATTGTATATTCATGATATTTAGGCTATGTTCTTCAAATAACTACGACACTGCCCCTTTAAACTTGACATGGAGTAGGATTTTATAGATATTAAAATTTAAAGTCCTATTATAATTGATAACATCTCTTTTAAATTGTTCACAGTATGTTTCTTGCATTAGCTTCAAGCAGATCAGACTAAAGCATCAACCCTAAGATTTAGTTTGTTGCTGTGATGTTTAGAGCAAATACACTGCTTGCTAGCAATGACATGGAGAAGCTAGTTAAATTCTATTGATATTTTTACTAAAAGGTTCAAAAATTAAACTTGTTCTTGCAGTGGATGCTTGGAATTCGCACACCCTGTTGGGATGTTGGGTTTTTGTGGTATAGAGTGGTAGAACCAGGTGGGTTGTTTCAGGGCCTTTCTCTTCTTTTTTTGTGACATGTGGTCTCTGTGGTTCAGTTGGAAAACTGGGGAAAGCATTTCAACAGGACAATGACAGAAAGCCTCCTGCCAGTCTACAATGGGCCAGCCAGAGCTCAGACCTGAGTGCAGTTGAAAATCTGTGAATGATCTGAAGAGGGCTGTGTACAGAAGAAGTCCACACAATCTCACTGATTTTGAGTGCTGTCATAAGGAAGAGTCAGTAAAGAGTGCCAAGTCAAGATGTGCTAAGAAGATCATGCTAAGGAGAACATGCTAAGGAGATTTTACCCAGAAAGTCTGAACACTGTCATAAAAGCAAAAAGTGCTGCAACAAAGTATGCATATTCATACAGATGCTTGAGGTTTGTTCTCTAAGCTGTGCAGTTCATGGTTCACACTGCGGTGGAGGGGGCTCTGGGGTGAATTGTCTCAATCTCAATCTTTGCATTGCAGGAGCCTAGCAGTTTTGACAGAAGTGTGTATACCTTTGATATCCACCATATTGGTATTCTGTTTAGTTGCCTAAATGGTAAAACTAATTAAGTCTCTCATTCTATTTGGCTTGATTGATCAACATTAGGTTCTACTTTCATTTACAAATCTTAATGCTGAAGTTATGGTGTAATCAATGATCGTTATGATTATTTCAGGCATAATTATGTTACTATGCTCTCCTTCTCTCGATGTCCCAGCTAACAGGATGTCATTGACCAGCTTAGCCTTCTATGGCTCTTTTGTTGTCTTGTTATGACTGTGCAAAGCATGGCCACACTGATGACTGCTGTTGGGTCAGACCAAGGAGGGGAGGATTCTATGGGTCACCACGGTCAGTGTATATGTTTTGTACTCTGAGCATGTGCATCGGGTTCCTTCAGTACCTCAGGGGGGAGTGTTAGGTAACAGTGTGCACACAATCTTTCTTTTCTTTTATTTCTGTAAACCAAAGAGCACATGTGGAAAGAGACAGAGATAATGCATAGGGTGAATGCATTGTTACTAGTCATGCCTCTTCTGATAACCACACTCTAACTAGCCTATTCTGTGTGAACTATATGTAGTGCTTCCTTTGAGCTGACCACTCCTGCATTTACTTGAATTACTGTATATAAAACTCATGGAGTTTTGCCAAAATAAACAGTCAGGCAGGCTAAGCAGATTCTCAGGCCTTTCCTCTACCATCACAGTCTCACTCTTTCCCCAGTTTTCCTCATGGCAGTTGAGAAGCAACCATATTTACAGTATCAGTAAAAAAATGTCTCTGAGACATCAAAAAACTAATAAGATCATCAGCATATGGGGATATTTTAAAACACACAAGAACTGGGGGAAATACACCCCTTTCAGTTTGAGTCTTAGCTGGTGAAATGAAGGCTCATTGAAAACAGAGTACAACATCCCACAGAGAAATCAACTCTGCCTCACCCCCTCCCAATATTTAAAGGCACACTTAAGCCACCAATAATCTTATGCCTCCTGGTCTTGGCCAGGGTGACAGCCAAACTCTGCTAGCATTCACCATTTATTTGTGTTTTACCTGGTCAGAAGCCTTTTTCTGGTTTATAGAAGCAAGATTAGTTTCAATTCCCAATAGACTGGAAAGAGCCAAAACATCCCAAAATATAGCTGCTAGCAGCAATTCCAGGGTCACATGAACTATTGATTCACTGAAACATTGTGAAACATTGCACTGTAAAATGTTGCTGTAAATTTAGCAGTAGTTTACTGTAATTTCTTACAGTAACTTACTGTAGACGCTTTATACAGTATGCTACTGTAAACCAACGCCTTATGCAGTATGCCACTGGTACCTGCTTCTTATACAGATTCTGTATTTTAATTTTAAGGTAAGCTAATCCTTACTGTAAAAATTACTTTAATTTACTGTCAACTACTGTTGCCAGTAAATTACTGTAATTTTTGAGGCAAATTTTTTACAGTGTTAGGCTTCCAGTTTATGGATACATTTAAAGCTGTAGGGCAGTTGTGGCTTAGTGGTTAAGGCGATGGGTTACTGAGCCGAAGGTCAGCAGTCCAATCCCCACTATCATCTGAGCTTAATTGCTCAGTTGTATAAAAATGATAATTGTAAGTTGCTCTGGATAAGAGCATCTGCCAAATGCTTGCAGTAAGATATCTGTTACCATTAAAAATACAGTAATTTATTGTTGCATTATTTATGGTAAGCTGTTTCATACTGTTTAAATTACAGTAATTTACTGTAGCGTATATTTACGGTAAATAATTTCTTGCCATAAAATTTATGGTAATTTACTGGCAACTACTGCTGCCAGTAAATTACTGTAATTTATACAGCAATTTTTTTACAGTGTGCAACGATGTGGAGCATTGCAACTAAATGCGCTGACTATTTGCTACATGGTTTTTGTTTTATGGCCAAAAGAAAAAAGTTGCAGAATAATTTTGAGTTCTTTATTTGCTGCAGGTATCCTTTTTAAGCAGCAGGATGATGACAGACTTCCGACAGCTCAGAGGGAGTTCCTCTGAAGACTGTATTACCTCCAACAAGTCTTAACCTATAATGGACGAAAAGGACTTGTAGTAGTTGACGGGTAGTTCGTCTATCCTTGGATTTCTGTCACTCCGCAGACTCATTAGGACTGTGTACAGTTCTTGTAGAGTTAATTCCACCTCCAGCTCTGAGTTTGCCTTAGAGCTGACCTGGGGGTGACCTGCTAGTCACATCTGGATTATTTGACTATTCATTTCCATTGAAATCCCTGTAGAAACCAGCAGCAAATTTCCTAATCTCAGAAGAATCTGAGATATCAGACTCACTACCTGTATGGATAGGCCTCTGCTAGACTGCAGTTCTTCTGCTTCAAACTCCAGATTTCTCAAAGATTGGGTTAAATTAGAACAATGTGGTTTTTGTCCCGCCTGCAGCACTCTTGACCAGCTCTACACACTGTACAGGATCCTGGAGGGGGCATGGGAGTTTGCCCAACCTGTCCACA
>JBCNYH010048085.1:0-11699 GCA_039654325.1 Tandanus tandanus | reverse complement strand
AAAAAAGAAGTCCAGTTGCCTCGACTCAAGCTTTTTAGGATCATTATGACCTGGATGATTGAGAATCTACACCAACATATTGCTTCGCATTTTGGGAAGAACACGCCAGCAAGGGTTGTTTCGATTGTTTCCAGAAACGCTTCAATCTGAAGAGCATATCCCTGCATGGTGAAGCCGCATCTGCGAATAAAGAAGCCGCCGAGGAGTACCCCACGAACACGTTCAAGGCAAGCATCGAGGTTACAAGCCAGAGCAAGTCTTCATCATGGATGAAACTGGCTTGTATTGGAAGAGGATACCTTCTCGAAAGTTCATCATGAAGGAGGAAGCCTGAGCCCCTGGATTCAAAATGCACAAAGACAGAGTAATCCTGATAATGTGTGGCAATGCTGCTGACTATATAATAAATTAAAATAAAATAAAATTTATAAGTCTAAAAACCCCAGGGCTCTAAAAGACAAGAACCTGCTGCCAGTTCATTGGATGCATAGCCCCAAGGCTTGAATTAAGAAAATCCTCTCATCAGATTGGTTCGATCAGTGCTTCATTCCAGTAGTCAAAGTGTACCTCGCTGGAAGTGTCCGCGAGTTCATGGTGCTGCTGTGGCCACACACTAGATCTATCCTATGAAGGTGTTCAGATCGAGTTCCTCCCACCAAAACACAACATCGCTGATTCAACCTATGGACAAAGGCGTCATCTGCGCATTTAAGACTCTCTACACTCGGAATGCCCACCTGGTCGAGGCAATGAACTCTGATGAAAACTTCACACTGAAGGCGTACTGGTGTGATTATACGATAGCAACATTTCTCCAGAATATCCAAAAGGCGATAAAGGAGATGAAGAAGGGAACTTTAAACGCCTGCTGGAAAAAGTTGTGGCCAGAATGTGTCCATGACTACAAGGGTTTCTCTCCTGAAGAAATTCATCGTTCAGCACTTGAGAAGGCAGCTAAGCTGGCTAAGGTACTAGGAGGAGAAGGATTCCATGACATGACGGCCGATGACGTTAACGACCTCTTCGATACCGACTCAGATCCGCTAACTGATGAGGATTTGAGCTGACGAAGTCTGCAAGCGAGGAGAAGGAGGAGGAAAATGCAGATCAAGTGCAGGAAGACGATAAAGGTCTATCTCTTGAACGGCTAACAAAAGTGGCGAGAGCGGCTAAAGAATTGCAGGCAATGGGTGAAAAACTACCAAACGCCAAATGATTCGGGCATTGCAATTCCAAAATGAGTCATTTCATAGTAACTGACCATTTTGAGTCCCAGGTGCATGTTTCCCAGTTGTATTATTTTAAAACTAAAAGTTCTCATAGAGAGGCGGAGAGCTGTGAGGGGCAGTTAATCCAAGTCTATATAGTCCGCTTGTACACGTTTTGTTTATCTCTTCAGGCCCATTTATTCCTGCATGGAAGGTGGTGGCGACGATTGCAAGAACTCTAAAAACACCCATTACCACCTGCAAGCAGGCTATTGTCGATAACATGTTTTTTATGTAGGTAATTGATAGGCACATAGAGTTTATAAGAATGAAGATTGTTCGATTTTTTAAAGAAGTTTATTAAATCCATTTTTCCATACAATATAGTAACTCAATGAGGGAGTGGCAGGAAAGTTAAGTAATACTGGTGTGATCAGTTTTTGGAAACATACGTATAACAAAATGTTGTTACAGGTTGTTAAGCGATATTGAAAACCACGATAAAGCACCCTTTTCTTGTTAAACTGCGTTACCATAGCAGCCTTTTAAGAGCTGGGTATTTTTGAGCTTAAACAAACTGTTTTATTAACTTACGTTGCTATGGAAATTGCAAAAAGAACAGCTGTACTTCAGTTAGAAATGAAGCTGAGCATGCAGCAAAGGTTAAATAGGAGCCACAGGCAAAAACGACTTTCAAACAGAGTTCTTGACATTTTCCTAAGAGCTTCCCTGCCATAAAAAAACTGATATGCTTAATTTTATAATGTACAGGCTACCGAGCCTGTACTCAACCTCTCTCTCAACCTTCCTATAATCGTGCCGGTTGTGCGCTACCACATAAATCGAGTCGCCCATGGAATTCTGGGACGGCTACCAAGCCCAACTAAATACTGGTTTTAGCATCGAGGCAGGAAAGCACAATTAGTGTTGCTGTTCCGATTGCTGCGCTTGCTTCACAGCAACAAAATACATGATTGCATATCGATAACTGGAAGTAAAACATACCCTACACAACTCATGTCATTCATTTTGGATCAAATTGGGTTTTTTTGGACAATTTTGTATTACTTTGATGCAAAAATTCCCTGTCCCCAAAGTCAAGCTTGTGAGATCAAAAGCATATTTACATAAAACTTCTGTCACATTTATGGGAATTATTGTATGTTTTTAATGAAATCATTAATTCTAAACACACAAACTGTTAAACACCATTTTCTGATACCAGTAAAGTATTTTTTTCATCACATTTCGCCATGTCCTCAGGTTTGCATGTCATTACTTTTACCAGGAATGACTTTCCTTCCCACAGAAACCAGAGTAACTTTCTTCGGTTTAGCAGTTGGCCAATAGGGGGCTACAGTGAGTGACATTTGGAGGGAAAAACAACATGGAGACGTGCTGCACATTTTCTTAAAAAAACTGAAATCATGTTATTATGTTTATCCTCAGTCAATACTGCTACTGGAATTTTGGATGATACATCGTGTTGTGTGGAGTAAAGTTCAGTAGGTACATCGATGAAGTATAAAATGAGGTTATAATGTCGAACCTCCACCATCTCATTTGAGTGTAATGTGTGCTAATGTGGACTTTTCTCATTCCTGTTACTGTCGATCCTGTTACCATGCTGGTGTTTTACCACAAAACGCATTGTAAGTCAGCAAGTCTGGTCTGATTGTTATGGTTATACATCACTATGGTAATCATTTCCATGGGTAAAATCTTTCTTGGATTGGGAGCCTCGGTTAGGGGATCAGTGTTCCGTAAGTTGACAGAAAACCATTTGGTACCATTGGGTTAGAAAATAATTATTTTAATAAAGTCTTCCATTGTTATCTGCCTTCCTCCTTCAATAAGGGCCTTATTTCACATACTAATATGAGAAAATGTATCTCCTGAACAATTAGCATATCATTTTCTTCAAAGGCGATTTGTCCTGTAACAGGAATGACAGCATATATGGTACGATACCAAAAAATAGTGAAAATAGCTACAAAGTGCACTGCTGGGCCATGAGATCATACTTCATTTACCCCCTCCTTACATACAAACTATTTTCAAAACAATCAAATGGTTTTTTAATATGACAAAATGGTCAGTTACTGTGAAATGGCCCAAATGCCATTGATGGAGCCATGGAAGTGTATAAAAACCTCCTCACCCATAAAAAAGCAACACCAGCAACTTCCTATCACAATGTTTATAAGCCGTACTAAGAAAGCAGACGTGCTTACACCTTCAGCAGATACAGAAATGCTGCAGCATGAAGATACTTCTGAAGAAATGCCTTTAGAAGAGCTGTAAGGGCTCTGCTTTAAACTCATCATCGTCATCATCTTCATAAGGTACTTCATCATACTATCATACTACATTATCATACTAATTCATCATCATCAGCATCACTGAAGTGACGTATCTTTACTGCTGAGTACCTGTACTGAGTTTAAAATATTTTTATTTTCAAATGTGTTTTTTTTTTGTGTGTGTTCAATCATGTTTACAATGTGTTTTAAAAAACATGTTTAAATAGGTTTATGTGTGATTAAAGAGTGTGCGACGGGTATTTTAAGGCTTAAACTATAAAAAAAAAGAAGATTTTTTGGTATGGTCTTTCTATATCGCGGATTTTCAGCTATCGCGGAGGGGTCTGGAACGTAACCCCCGTATATTACATTGTGGACAGTTGTGTGCTCTCAGAGTAGCCTGTAGTATGTGATTCTTCTTAATGCTTGAGAATATCGGAGCTGAACCGCCGATCAACCTGCACTCTTGCATTCCGTGTTACGGAAGAAAACGTGTTGACTGAATGAAATTGTTAATGTCTCTTTCTGAACCATTTCAGCACAAGAACAATAAATTAAAGACAACTATTTAATTTATTTATTTTATTAGTATTTATTCATTCATTCAGTTTCTGAACCGCTTAATCCTAATTGGGGTCGCGGGGAGGCTGGCACCCATCTCAGCCGACTCTAGGCGTGGGCGGGGTACACCCTGGACAGCTGGCCAGGCCATCGCAGGGCTTTATTATTATTATTATTATTTATGTATTTGTATTTTTGCATGCACATTTAAGGGAGCGAGAACCTCAAGAAATTGGCTTTATTTTGAGATTGGATTCGAATTGTGGACTCTTCAGGTGTGTGCTACCATCTGACCATATTTGTAAACATGGTAATAGTTTCCACTTTTATGCTGCACAGCCAGATGAATGTGTAAAGGACATTAGACGCTGGATGCTTACTAACTTCCTTCTACTGAATTCTGACAGAAGGTCTTACGCTGAGAAGTGTGCAACTTGAAGTAAGTTTTCTGGCTGTTCTCTAACCTGGTCTTTTAGTTTTATCATGTGCAGCAACTTTTTGACTGCAGTCTTTCATTTAATGTAGATAATACTAGTATGGCCTTCTTTAATCTCAGAAATATCTCTAAGATAAGAATTATAATCTCACTGCATAATGTGGAAAAAAATTATGCTTCTTTTTTTTTTTTACCTCTAGATTCCGGAGAATGAGCTTTCTTTATCAAAGCCCCACAGCAATGGAATGGTTTTCCAATTAACGTTCAGGACTTAGACACAGTGTGTCTGTGTAAGTTTTGGCTAAAAACTTATTTTCATGGATTGTTTTTGGAAGGTTTTTATTTGCAGGTAGTTTTTCATTAAGTAAAGAATCAGATCTGGAGGGCTCAAGTTTGTTTATGGTGAAGTGGTTAGCCACTATATTTCCCCCAAGCCATCCTTCTGGCTCTCCCTTTTAGATATGTTGTCATAGCTAGTCTTTGGATAGTCCCTGCTTGCGCTCAGCACTTCATATACACTGTTCTTTACCATCACATTACAATGAGCATACTTAACAACCTTTCTGTGTGTGTGTATCTTGACAGGAACTTCTTTGGTGTTACCAGTGATCTTGACTCATCTAGCCTATGGACCTGTGACCCAGCTTGATGTCCTACTTCTGTTTGGATTTCTTTTCACTTGAACCTACCCATGTATGGCCCTAACTACTGTATACAATGAGCAATTTTACACTGATGGCTGTAGGCTGCTGCTGATACAGTTTTGCTAACATGGCTTAAGACTTACCATTACACTTATGATTTCACCTGCCGTTAAGTCTCCATCAATGAACAGCTGATTACTTCAACACATTAGAAACATTTTATGTTTAAAAACATTTTATGCTTTAAAAAAATGTGTGAATTTTCTGCTACATAATTAGTATTTTTTAACCACAGGACACAGCAAGTGTCACAGGAGATCTCGACAATCTACATGATCTGGTTCTTCCTAAATTCCTCTCAGTTTTCAGGGAGTTTGTTGTTGATATGATCACCACAGCCTTGCTCATCAGGGATGTATAGGACTTGTACACACAGAGAAATGGAAATGTTAATATGGTAAAAGCTGTAACCAAATGTGTATACTCTATAAAAGCTGCTTTGTGGCAAGTGTTAAATGCTATACAAATAAAACTGAATGATGAACTTCTGTATTTTATGTGCTTCTTTTATCACTGCCTTCCCTGACAAGTTCATGTTAAGTAATGACTTGCGTTGCATATGTATATGAAGCTATTATCTGAAATGTGCTAGGAAGTGAATTACTTGTTTAATACCTGATATATTTACGTAAGACAATATGAGGCTAATATCGGTATTAGGAATATTTTCTGTTCTCACCAAACCGACACATTTAATATTCAATGTGAACATGTGTCATCAGTACAAACAGATATTGCGTAAACTTTGGGTTAACTGTTGCAAATTTCAAAGGCTACAAGAATATACAGAACTGCAAAAAATCCCATCACAATATTAAATAAACAGGACAAATAGGAGGCCTTGATACAGAGGACAAAATAGACTTTAATTTCAAATAGCTTCGGCTAGTGTCACCAGATAACACCGTCACCAGATAACATGGATAGCCTTGTAATCTACTGACTGAAAAATAAACATGAATATCGGCGTGTTGTCGGAAGAGAATGTATAACCATATAATATTCATTGCTGCCTCAGCGGAGTGGTGGCACAGGTGGGTAAGCGCCGTACTGATGTGTTAGAGCTTTTCTCAACACGAAGCCCGGGTTCGAATCCCGTTGTGCTTATTTTAATTATTTATAAGTTTATTGATTTTATTCAATTGTTTTAGCTTTTTTATTCATATCTTTTGAGACACGACACACGTTTCACTTTATTGAACAGCAAAGTGGAGCACCAGATTTCACTGGTTCACTTTGAACGATAGTTATCGTCTTGACGAATTTGCAGAAGTCAAACAGAAGTACGGTAAATGTCGGCGGAGTGAAAACATCTGTAAACCAATGTCACCAGTTAACATGAAAACCATTTAAACTGGAACACCGGAAGCAGACGGTGCAGTGTCGCGACTGAAAGAGCTCGAAATCAAGGTATCGAGGTATTAACAATCGCAGTAGCAGACAAATAAAGTTTGGATTTAAAAACAGTTCATGAAGATAACAGCAATTCGTGTTCTGTTAGTTTTTATGGGGGTTTGGGGGGGGGGGGGGTGTTCGTACATGTTGTAAATGCAAGTATATGCTGCATGCTGATTGATTTCTTAACTCAGAAATAATTTTGGATAAAAAGATCACACATTCAAAATAAAAGTATTTTTGCATAACAACCCTATTACTCTGGATTCCAAACCAGCATGTGAAAAGACTCTATACACACACCTGTGAAGTAGGAACACGCAACTTCATAGTTAAACATCAAGTTCAGCCTTTCACTTTATTCCATCTCTCAAAATTTTTTCTCTATTTCTCTCTCTTTTCTTTCTGATTCAGTAAATTCTCTGGTGCCAGCTGGAATACCTCGCTTTCTTGACATTGTTGTTGATAGTCTGAAAATAGTGCCATGTGACTAATTTTAGGCGAGGATATGCAAAGAATTTGTATTTTTTTCTGACTCGAAAATTTAAGTATTCGTTGTCCTCAACTGTGTAATTAGCAGCAAAGTTGTATCTTTATCTTAAGTTCTAATATTGATTAAATAATCTGTGTAACTTTTAAAACTTTTAAGCTTTTTTGACTCACTTGATTTACTCAATTCACTTGCGGTGTGTTTAACCGATTCACTTGATTCACTTGCGGTGTGTTTAACCAATTCACTTGATTACTTGCGGTGTGTTTAACTGATTCACTTGATTCACTTGTGGTGTGTATAACCGATTCACTTGATTCACTTGCGGTGTGTTTAAACGATTCACTTGATTACTTGAGGTGTGTTTAACCGATTCATTTTTGGTGTGTTTAACCGATTCAGTTGATTCATTTGTGGTGTGTTTAACTGATTCACTTGATTCACTTGTGGTGTGTATAACCGATTCACTTGATTCACTTGCGGTGTGTTTAAACGATTCAATTGATTACTTTCGCTGTGTTTAACTGATTCACTTGATTCACTTGCGGTGTGTTTAACCGATTCAGTTGATTCATTTGTGGTGTGTTTAACTGATTCACTTGATTCACTTGCGGTGTGTATAACCGATTCACTTGATTCACTTGTGGTCTGTTACCAGTTCACTTGATTCACTTGCGGTGTTTAACCAATTCAGTTGATTCACTTGCAATGTGTTTAACAGATTCAGTTGATTCACTTGTGGTGTGTTTAACTGATTCACTTGATTCACTTGTGGTGTGTTTAACTGATTCACTTGATTCACTTGCGGTGTTTAACCGATTCACTTGATTCACTTGCGATGTGTTTAACTGATTCAGTTGATTCACTTGCGGTGTTTAACCGATTCAGTTGATTCACTTGCGGTGTATAACCGATTCAGTTGATTCACTTGCGGTCTGTTTACCGATTCACTTCTTTCACTTGCGGTGTTTAATCGATTCAGTTGATTCACTTGCGATGTGTATAACCGATTCACTTGTGCTGCCTTTAACAAAGAAACTTTCAATTGAAATTAGCTTTTTTCTTTTCTTTAAAATGTTGCTGAAATGATTTATAGCAGGGCTATTCAATTGTTTGGAATAAGGGGCAGGATCATGAAAAGAATCCAAAATGAGAAGCGTAAGAAATATTCATTCATTCATTCATTCATTTTCTGAACTGCTTAATCCTAATTACGGTCACAGGGAGGCTGGCGCCCAGCTCAGCCGACTCTGGGCGAGGGCAGACTACACCCTGGACAGCTCGCCAGACCATTACAGGCCAGAAACACGAAATATGGCTTGAAAAACATTACCAGCTTCAGATCCAGTGAAGTAACATTGGAGTGCACATAGTGTATTTTAATGTATTTTGTAAATGAATAATAAACTTAGTGTAATTGTATTGTATCAAGACAAATAGGCCCAAGGCATTTCTACATTCAAATAAAAAAAATACACCACGTTGGGTAATTAATCCAGGTGAGCCATATCACAGACATTTAAAATTTGTAACTAACAGACAACATCCACTTAAGTTCACACAACTGTCCCAACAAAAAGAACATGAGTGTAGCATTGTATAAAATACAACTATAACAACATCGGAGAGAATAGTATTTTATCAAGGAAAATAAGTATAAATTATAAACAATCATAAGAAGAAGATAAGTGAATATAAAGACAGAAAAGTGAATATAAAGACAGAAAAGTAAAGCTTTTGATTATATTATTACTAAGGAAAAAAGGAGAAAGAAGAAGAAGAAGTGAATAATAAGACGGTTGTTCAGTTTGAAATAATATAATGTGAATATAAACACATGGACATAATACTTTAAGTGCAATCTCTTCAAAAATCATTCCTATTTACTAATTTGATGAACAGAACTGTTACATAACTGATTTAGTAAACAACATTTCACTTGTGATGAGAAAAATAGCTGTTCTATAGAACGTTGTAACCCCACAGCCAGGACACCTCAAGCGCACGGGGGAAAAAAGCCTTCGCCCATACGAACAGTTTCGGATAATCAACATTTTATTAGCCGCCCTACACACAGGTTTAGGTCATAGGGAGTGCTTATGCAAAATTTCAGAAGGCTATCATGCATATGAGCCGAGCAATAGCCCGGACAAACTTTATATGTTCAAGGTCACTGTGCTAAGGTCAAAGGTCACATATGCAAATTAGCTATCCCATGCACAGGTTTAGGTTATAGGGAGTGCCTATGCAAAAATTCAGAACACTATTATGCATTTGGGCCAAACAATGGCCCTTGTGAGGTTTCACTGTACAAATCGGCCATAGTGGCTGTCGTAGAAGTACAACACGTCGGCTTTTCATCTCTCCGACGTCAATCAGTCACACTGCAGACCCCCAACAGAGAGAACATATGCACAGTACACTCCTGGGCAAAAAAATGAGCCATGACTGTATTTTCCAAAATTCTAGTAATTATTAACTCTAACATATAAATATATTGAATAAGTATGTGAATTCTATTAAATAGTCGATATGGAATTCTTTCCTTTTACATTTTCACAAAATTCAAGTCTCTTGGTTCGACTCGCTGAAAGTTTATTGCAACTGGAAATGTCCAACTTCGTCCACTCGTACTTGACAGCCTCCCAAAGTTCAGTTCTGTTATTAAACTTTTGTCCAACTAATTTATGTTGCATGTATGCACGGATGTTCTCTACTGGGTTCAGAACTGGACGTTGTCCCAGCCAGAACAGGAGCTTGATGCCGTTCTTTTCCAGCCAAGCTTTAGTGGCCTTGGTGGTGTGGGCTGTGGCACTTATTAGTTATAAAACTAATTATTTGATATAACTTAGCTGGTGTTCAGACAAACCATTACCATTAACTAGTAATGATGGATTCTTGGCTGTTACATACTTTTGCTGTTATACCTACAAATATGTAATTTCAATGCTGGTTCGGTTTTTTGCCCAGGAGTGTACAGCTGTGTGGCAGCAATAATGACGGCACCCATGTTTAGGCACGTAACAACATTGTTTTTCATTTTTTTACAGATTCTACGGGTTGCAGGTTCACACTACAAGTCCACACACAATACAGTTGATTGTATTCAGTGGACTGGCATCTCACTACCCTGTGGTGCTAGCGGAGCTCGCATTGGTTTCTTTCATCCTATGGATACTCGCTCGGACTCTTACTAGGATAAATGATTTTTTTGAGGTTTTGTAGATAATTCTCATTGATTCTGTCACCAAATCCTACATTTTACAGAGTAAACAATTCACAAATAAACAGATAATGATATTGTCGTGGTATTGAAATGTTCTCTAAAGCGACGGGTTCTAAATGGTGGACTTCACGTGTCGAGACTAAGATTGCGTGTTCGGTTCCCTCATTTTTATTCCCTTCTATAAACCAGTTATTATAAAATGAATGAATCTTGATTAGTGTAGGATACGTGGATGGGGTTTGAGATCCCACCAAAAACTTCTCAAGTAAAACAAATCATATGAGATCTCCGCTTTTAGGCAGTGCCTACATCTCTATATTAAAGTAAGTGTTTAATGTCTGCCTACTTTAAAACGATATGCATACAAAATAGCATACTGTATTCAGTCGTTTAAATGGATGATACAACGTTTGTGACGTGAAGCAGTTTCATCCAATTAAACAAACCAGAACAGTCCTTTATGGAAGATCAGACAGATAGTGATTCTGATGAGGATTTATTATCTATAGTACATATAGTCTTCTCCTTAGTCTTCTCCTTTTTCTGGTGTAAATCTGGTTCTTGTAAAATATAATTATTGGGTTTTGCATGGTACTGGTTGCCTGATTGGGTCAAAGATTAAAGACATCTGATACACTGCTGGATATAAACGGATGTAAACACGCTCAGATCGGGGCATTCCAGATACATTTTATTATCTGGATAATTACTAAATATATTTTTATTGTGTGGTGAAACAAAATTAATCACCAGGCGAGAGTAGAGAATCCACTTCCACCTTCAGCTCAGAGAATTTTCCTCTTCCAGGGCCCTGGGAGTAAACACAGCTGGCACAAGAATCCTGCTCACTTCAGCAATGATCTCTGCTTTATTTTATTTTTATTTTATTTTATTTTATTTTTAGAAAAACAATACCGCTCAACTCCCCATCCCTCCATCTTCAAACAACATCTGGTTCACCTAATTTCGTATTTTGGGATGTCACTAATTAAAATTAGTGCAGAGTTACAGATTCCTCCAATTAACAAACAACAATGTTTTGTATGAATGTTTTTATATTTACTTTTTAAAGACATCTGAAAAACTTAAAAAATATATGTTTGAATTTAAATGTAACTTTAATCATTTCATTTCAACTGATTTCACTTTATGTTCTTTTAACAGTTCTATTAAAATAAACAGCATTTGAAAACGATCAGAAAAGTAATGATTACCTTGTGTAAACCATACCATCATCATCAAGATGTGGAGGAACAGAGTCGCACAGGTCAGTGCATCACGTTCTACACAACAGGAAAAACACAAACATTTTTACACAAGTGTAATTATTACACTGTTATTACCTGAATATTCACTGCACAAATCATTTACCAGAA
>JBCNYH010047959.1:0-11705 GCA_039654325.1 Tandanus tandanus | reverse complement strand
GGTATATTAATATAATAGTATTATATTAAGTAATAGTTAGTAATTTATTATTAGTAGTAGTAGTGGTGGTATATTAATATAATAGTATTATATTAAGTAATAGTTAGTAATTTATTATTATTATTATTACTATTATTAGTGGTGGTATATTAATAAAATATGTATTATATTAAGTAATAGTAAGTAAAATGAATATTTATGCTGTAATCCACCTGAGCAAGTAAGAAATAAAGTAGTAAACAGGTTGTGTCTCCACTTGCATGACTGTTTTCAGTATTTCTTACCTTCGTGATAGCGAATCTGTCTCCACATGGACACGGAAAATAATACGTTTCTGTTTCTTCGTCGAATTCAAAATCTTCAATTTCGACCTCGTCGTGAAAAACCGACATTATAAACCCCAGCCCTGGGTCCTTTAATCTCACGAGGATTACCCCTCACGCGGCCTCGTCTCTGAACGTCGCATAAATATGACGTAGCAAGTATTTCCTTTAGTCAAATGCCAGGACGTGTTTGGTCACCAGAGGGAACTGTTTCCACAGTTATTTTATCGAAAAGGAATACCTGGGTCACACTACAGCCCAGTGACGTGTACATACACGTCATTGCTGCAGCCAGAGGAATTCAAAGCGGGCAGAGAGAGACGTCACGCACTTAGAATGTGAGGGATATGACGTGCAGCGGTGATCGGATCCAAATCTCGCGATATCGCGCCGCCATGTTGGAACCAGGATGACGTGGAACAGCCGAGCAGGTTGCTAATGTAAACAAACAGGCTCGGCTTGCTGCAAAACAAATCTCATTCTATAGAAGTCTCAAGACTTCACAGACATTATAACCCGTTCAAGAGAAATACATTTATAAATGTGTGCACTGGTTTCTTCAACATAAGACTTTTATATATTTTAACAAAGAATAAAATGCATTAAACTTGCATTAACACCTCATGTGCATGTCAATAATTACACTTGGTACTAGCATTAACAAACACTTTGTTTACAAGTTTATTTACTTCACATAAATTGGCCCAAAGTGGGTGTGCTGTGGATTTTACATCATAAAATGTAAAAATATTGTAAGACACATTGCTAAAATAGCTATAAAATTAAAAAAAAACAATATTATTATAATTAAAGGACATTATAAGCTTAAGTAGTCATACAGAAAATTAAAGATGGTTTACCAAGGCAACCGATACCTCTATAACCTCTATAATTATTACAGCACTTTTTTGTCACCGTTGTTTTTATACAGTGGTTTAGTAAAAACCTTCTGACTACATGCGTACATCAGGTAAAATACCACACCTGTCCTCAATACAATATTAAACAGCTTACTATACACAACAACCATGTTTCACTTGAACGTTTTATAAATACATTCAGTATCTGATCTGAACCTGAACCTGGGGTTGTATTATTTTTTAACTTTCACTTTACTACATGTGTTGCTTTCCTCTACTGTACATTTTAGCAGTTTGACCCAAGAGATGTATCGTACATGTGTACGTGCACGTCACTGATGTTATCAAAGTGGAAATTAGCATTTAATAACTTTTCCCCGAAGCTTCTTTGAATCATATGAACAATTTATATTAGCCTCATGTTATTTACATGTTACTTTTTGCTAGGTAGAAAAAGAAGAGTTTAGGTTCAGAATGTTTTTTGGTAAACTGTAAAAATTACAGGAACCAACACAGCAGATCTGCAGGGATAACATTTCACAAGTAAGTGATAATGACATGCATAGAAACCCAAATAAATCCACGTTAGAAGAGTGTGTGTTCACTTGAGTATGAGGACGGTACTGGTGTTTTTCACTGTATGCATCATGTGCATGTGGCCGATTACAGCAGGAGTCAGTACTTACATGTGCATGTATTAAGTAAATGTAAACTCATTATTCAAATATATGGGTTAATGATTAGGAACATGGTCTTATGTGTATGAAAAGTACTCCTGCAACAATTGTACATTGTACACGTATTACAGTGGTATTACATCTACATGTACATGTATATACATATAGATACTCATATATCTGTCGTTTGTTTGTATAGATCTATGTCATATGTCCCAAATACACATACATGTGTCGAGAAATAATTACATTTATTTTAATTTCTTTTTATACCAACAAGTACCATCCATAAACCAAAAAATATATTACTATAAATAAATAAATAAATATAAATATATATTATTAAAACAGTTTGATAAGATCTAATAGATGTAAACAAGAGCATACTCTAATTACTGGCAAATTTATTGGTTTTGTATATATTTAACTGTTCTATTTAATGAATAACTTTATAAAAAATACAAAGTTTTCTACAATAAACAACATTAAAATATACAGCACTATTCATTCATTCATTCATTTTCTGAACCGCTTAATCCTAATTAGGGTCATGGGGAGGCTGGCGCCCATCTCAGCCGACTCTGGGCGAGGGCAGAGGACACTCTGGACAGCTCGCCAGGCCATCGCAGGGCAGAAACACTGACGGCTATGCAGCCTACTCTTGACGAAAATCAGCAATGGTTCTTTTACATGCCTATTGGAATAAAATAGGCATGCACTTTTACAGCACTATTGGAATAAATATGTTTGCATGTTGCAAATTGCATGACTTGATGACTTGATAACATGTATTTATTCTGTACTATGCATTCTATAACAATAGAAATAAACACACTGATATTATGATATCATGTTATGTGACAAATAAACCCACAGATCACTTTCTAGTGGCATTAAGACATTTTCTTTATGCCCACTTCCCCCACTGTTTCTACAGCAAAAACCCACAAGGAGCCCTCTCCAAGATGGCGTCATGTTGACACCATCAGAGCGATGTACAACTAGTCTATCTTTTTAGCATGTTGTGGGCATCTAACCCAACCCACATCCTGACGCCTTATGAGCCCAGTGGTTCATAAGTAAGGAACATGACTTGGATGGTTGTCCCATGTCCGTGCCACCACTGGAAACCCAATAAGGCTGCCTTAAAAAAAACCTGACTAATTATTATTAATTAAATTGAAACCCAAAAAAATAGAGGCTTATACACCACTGCTCAGACTCGCACAAAATAAAAACACACAATCTAACTTAGTTTTCTCCAAGCAATACAACACAAAACATTAATGGTGACATGGAATATGAACTTAAGAATTACATAAGAAAACATCATTAAATAAACCCATTTCACACAGACCATAACACATGGATGACCCCGTTAGAAGAACTGAACACCTCTTGTGTGCAACTCCGGACATCTAGGATCACAGGTAGGCTGGAGCCTATCTCAGCCGACTCTGGATGAAGGAGGGGTACACCCTGTACAGCTCATCAGTACATCACAGGGCCAACACACATTTATCCACACTCACACTTGGGGGAAATATGTAACAACCAGTTAGCCTAATGTGCATGTCTGTTGGAGGAAACTGGAGTTTCCAGAGAAAACCCATGCAGGCATGAGAAGAACATACAAACTCCACTCAAAAACAGCCTTACTGAGCCTGGGACTCAAACCCAGGACCTTCTTGCTGTGATGTAATCATGCTAACCATGTTGCCTTCAATGTGTATATAAATATGAATTTAGTGTACTGTATTATGTTCTATATATCCATGTGAGTTCATGCATGTTTCCATGAATTTTAAATCTTCTCTACTCAGCGCCAGTGTGACTGCAGACTTTCAAGCTAAACAAACATGAGACGCCCTTCATTAGTTGTTCTTGATTTTTAATTGACTTTTACAGATGTCTCTTATTTGGCTCTGATAAAAACCTGCAGTCACATCAACCTGATAAGATTGAAGGTCCCAGCAGGTCAAGGAAGAATTTGTTATGTGAATTAGAGTCATTCCTGTGCATTAGGAGTGACACAGTGACGCACACAGGAATAAGCAACTTAATCAGACAGAATTACAGACAAGTTAAAGATAAACAGTTGACAGTTGTGTGGTTGGTCCTGTATATCTTGTTCAGGGTCTGTTAAAAAAAAAAATGAATGTGTCAGAGAGCAGTTTTAGTTAGGGCAAGGAGGAGGGGACCGAATCACTACTGACCTTTTCAGCATCTCATTTGCTGCAACCCTAAATGAAAAGTCTTATCTGCCTCATGTAGACAGCTACTGAACTCATTTGAGGTTGTGTCTCTGGGCAGAAAGCCTGGCAGTGTGCCAACACAGTCCTATTCGTTCATTTATCTGCCATATTTCTTAATCCTACTAGGGACGGCTATCACAGCCAACCCAGGGTAAAAGCAGGGTACATCCTGAACAGCTCACCAGACCACTGCAGGGCCAACACACACACAACCACACCTAGGGGCAATTTAGACTTGTTCAGGGTGTACCCCAGTGTCGGTCCAGCCTCCCTGTGACCTTACTAGGATTAAGCGGTTCGGGAAATGACTGAGTGAGATGAATTCGCCTAATGTGTATGTCTTTGGACTGTTGGAGGAATCTGGAGTACCCAGAGGAAACCCACACAAGCATGTGGAGAACATGCAAATTCCACACAGAAATGCTCTCGCCAAGCCCGGGACTCGAGCCCAGAACCTTCCTGCTCTGACGTGCTAACCACTTCATCAGCATGCCGCACAACATAGTTGTATCACTCACTCAGATATTTGTCAAACTGCTTAATTCTACTATTATGGTCACAGGGATGCTGGAGCCTATCTCAGCCGACCCAGGGCGAAGGCAGGGAGCACTCTGAACAGCTCGGCAATCCACTGCAAAACAACACACACAGCCATTCACACTCTCATCTGGGGTGATTTGGAACAACCAGTTAGCCTAATGTGCATGTCTTTGGACTGCCGGAGGAAACCGGAGTACCCGGAGGAAACCCATGCAAGCACTGGGAGAACATGTCAACTCCACACAGAAATGCCCTCGCCAAGCCCAGGATTCAAACCCAGGACCTTCTTGTTGTGTGGTGAATGTGCTAACCACTACACCCTATGTAGTCATGTGATTAAATGTGCATGAGAAAATGTACATATAGCAAAATGAGCCCAGGTTAATATTATTTATGGCCTTGATGTGTTCAGATTCCCACGGTTTTTGGAGGAGATCAAATTGGTCTGGTTAAGAGTACAGAGAAGCGCCTCTGAATGGGAACAGTCATAGGAAATTCAGGGCTGAGATAATTTAATACAGACGAAAACTTTTTATTTATAAAAATTTATAAATTTTATTTAAGTAAATTGAAGTCAATTAAACTTTTTTTCCCCCTTGAATGTAAAGCAGTGCCCTTTCTTTAACCTTTAAACACACCAGCTTTTGTTTAATGGTCAACACCCATATCTTCAGTGCATGATTTGCACATATTGCTTGTGTGTTGTCTCTTAAACATCACTCTTATTTATTATATTGAATACTGACCCTGTATTTGGAATTCTGTTCGTGAGATATCTCTCAATTATTTAATGCAAAGCTTGTAGATGTGGATTTGGTTGTATGTGCCTGTATATGAAGGGCTGAGAGCCACAGTGGTCTAACCCGCAGAAAGTGAAAAATGAGATAAGTTGATATTTTGACAGATGTAGATAAGGTCTATGTGTGTAAGAACGGTCCCTTCATCTTCCTTATGACCTTGAATCATATCGTGAGCATTATCCCTGATTATTTTGTTTATATATTGCAAAAACTTGCTGTTGGTGAGACCTCTCTGGTTCTCAGCCCTTCGTATGAAAGTTACGCAAGAATATATCAGTTATAAATCAGTAAACATTATTAGCGACCCCTTGAAAGAATACTGTACCTATGGATACCATGTGGGCGGCACGGTGATGTAATGATCAACACGCCCGCCTCACAGCCAGAAGTCCTGGGTTCGACGAGAGCATTTCTGTGTGGAGTTTACATGTTATCCCAGTGCTTGCATGGGTTTCCTCCAGGTTTCCTCCAACAGTCCAAAGACATGAACGCAAGGCTAACTGACTTTTTCAAATTGCCCCTAGTTTTGTCTGTTTGCCCTGTGAGCTATTCAGGGTGGGCAGTGGTGGCTCAGTGAGTGAGAAAGGCGGTGAAAAGAAAAATCGTATTTAACCTTTACTTCTTTCACTTCACTGTATTAATCCTGCAATGGAAATTATTGCCTCTGCATTTAACCCATTCAAAGTGAGCACACACACTCGGAGCAGTGGGCTGCCACACGCATTGCGGTGCCTGGAGAGCAGTTGGGGATTAGGTGCCTTGCTCAAGGGCACTTCAGACAATAATGTGGAGGAAGGGAAGGTGCAGCTCACTCCCCCACCACCACACATTTTTCCTGCTGGTTCGGGAATCGAACCAGCGACCTTTCGGTCCCAAAGCCGCTTCTCTAAACATTAGGCTACGGCTGCTCCCAAATGCCCACAATACATGCAGCATCATATGGTTTCATTCAGCGAATGTATTTGTTTCCGCAGGGATTAATAGTATATTTACAATTTGTACATTACAATGTGTGTGTGTGTGTGTGTTTGGGATGGGGGGGGAGTTTCCATATAAAGGAGAACAAAATCACCCTCTGTGTATTCTGCATTAAACACAGGTCCATACAACATCCAAAACTTCTCTTTCCTTCTCTTCTCTCTTCTTTTCTCTTCTCTTCTCTCCTGTTTCCTTCTCCTCTCTCTTCTTTTTGTCTTCTCTCCTTTTCCGTTCTTTTCTCCTCTTTTCTCCTGCTCTTTTCCTTCTTTTGTCTTCACTCCTCTTTTCCTTCTCTTCTTACTCTTCTTATCTCTCCTCTTCTCCTCATCTTCTATTCTCTTTCTCTTCTTATCTGTTTTAATAAAACAAAATGAAGAAATAAATTTGTATTATTTCAACCGTAAGGGTCTCTGCAGCTATCCGGAGGGTAACAAGAGAAATGAAGCTTAAAATGCATCAACTATTAATTACTTAGTTATTACTTGGTAGTTAGTTTGATAGGTACAAAAATAGTTTGGCACTGAAGGGGACATAAAATTGCGTGGTAGGATTAAGCAGTTTGGAAAATATATGATTGAATATTCATTATATGTACAGAATATTTCAGCTGCTATTGGACCCACAATGGCAGAACACAATGATTGTCATCACTGCAGGGAGTCCCTGTTTGGGAAGAAATATATCCTGCGAGAAGGGAAGCCCTACTGTGTGAAGTGCTACAACAGCCTTTACTCCAACACCTGTGAGGAGTGCAAGAACCCCATTGGCTGTGAGAGCAGGGTAAGTTTATCAGCACACACTACATCCGATTTTATTTCAACCCTTATGTTCTCTTTGATGCTCAGTTTAAATGTTCGCAAACAGAGGTAGTCTGCGATGGCCTGGCGAGCTATCCAGAGTGTGCTCTGCTCTCGCCCAGAGTCAGCTGAGATGGGTGCCAGCCTCCCTGCGGCCCTAATTAGGATTAAGCGGTTCAGAAAATAAAAGAAAGAGTGAATGAATGAATGAAACCGAGGTACTAAAATAAAATTGGTTGTTTACCAGATATTGTTGTTTGACCTTTTTTAGACATTATAGGAAGGTTTGGTTATATGAAGAGCTTACCCTGGGTTACCACTGGGGCACGATGTCCGTGATCGCCGCGATTCAAAAAAGCGTGGTGGCGCTCCATGGTTTATGATCACACTTGGGGTATAAAAATGAGGCAAGGGCATCCTAGAGATAAAACTTGAAGGAATTGTGTTTCCAAGTTCATCAAGATCCCCTACGATGGCGCATCAAGGTCTGTTGCACTCTGTTAAGGTTTCTTAAGCTCTACTGCACTCTACTACGATTCCCATTTTCGATCCAATCGTAATAATTGCAGCTAAGTTTTTGACAGTGAAAAATTTCGCAATGATCAAGATGTATGCTGTACTGGGGGGACAGCAGTGACAAATTGGTGATAGTGAGACTCGAACCCCTGACCTTCAGATCAGTAAGCCAGCACCCTACCACTGGGCCATCATTACCTGCCGTTGAAACTATACTGTATACTGTCATACATACTTCTCATTACTCATTTGCTGAGCTACTTCATCCCAATAGGGTCAACACACACACAACCATTCACACTCACACCTATGGGGAATTTGGAACTGTAAATTAGCCTAATGTGCAATGTTCAAGGGATGGTTGAAAATGAAATTGCTACATGAACATTGTTTCTGCAACATGGATTGCATCTGGTTTCACCCAAATGAGCATGGATTTCCCTTCTGAGTCTGGTTCCTCTTAAGGTTTCTTCCTCATGTGGTCTGAATGAGTTTTTCCTTCCACCTTTGCCGCAGGCTTGCTCATTGGGGACTCATTGGGTTTACAGAGAAATGTTTAAATTCTTTATCAAATTTGTATTCACAATGTTCAATATGCGACAATGTCAACTGTAAAAAGCACCATACAAATAAAACCGAATTAAAATAAATTGAAATTTTTCAGAAGATTTGGGTCAAATATTCTGGAACCTCTGGAAACTCCTTAGTAGCAGAGCTCCTGAGTGGAGCTTCACAGGCATGGAAAATGACTTGGCTGGTTGTCCTGTGTCCATGCCATCACAGGAGACCCAATAAGGGTGCAGTGTCATCAATAAAAAAACAGATTTATTATTAATAACAAAACTGAAAACCAAAGAATTAAGGCTCATACACCACCACTCAGATTTGCACAGAATAAAAACCACACAATCGAATTCACGTAGGTACAAAAACGTTCGCTGAGAAAAACAGCACCAAACATTAACAGGAGCATGGAACATAAACTCGTTACATGGACAATTAATCTAACAAGACAGGTGATACCAATGAATGCGGAAATCACGGAAGAAAAAACTCACTGTTAACTTTTCCTGCTTTCGCTTCAAACTTTAGTCGGCGAATGCAGGGGAGATTTATTTATTGAAGTTGATTCAGACCTTAAAGGAGCCGCGTTACTCTTATAACTCCAGCCTCGGACACCAATCAATAGTTATATATCGAGAGCTCCACTTTTATGCAGTGCTTAAATCTATATATTATTATTAGTGCTTTGTCATTCCTGTTCTGTAGATTCGTAGGATTTGTGTAATAAATAAACATATGATTACAGTCCATGAAAAAGAGGGTACAGCCTCTTTATTCTTAAAAAATATAAATAATATTTTTTCTGCCTACGTGAATAATACATTTATTATAAAATTAGCTATTCTCCTGCTGTGTGTGTTTCGCTCTTTTCTCCTCAGGCTCCGAGCATTAGGGTCTCATTACAAGGTAATTAACCTGCAGTAGAGCCTTTTTTTGTGTCACCAATGCCCTTGGCCTCTTTAGCCATCTCATCCCTCTTAAAGTAAACAGAGCTCTCCAATTTACAGTGCAGGACCTTGGACCAGTGATTTAATGCGTGCAAGTACACACGCGGGTTCATTAAGGACATAACGGCAGATAATTCAGTATGTCAGGTCATAAGACTGTGTTCATGCTGTGTGTACTCACAGGATAGGTCTCTAAGTGGTGCCAGAATACACACACACACACAGTATAATTACCTGCCATGATGCTTCATGATCTTTCGTTATGGGTTGCGAGGTACAAGTATGGGCCAACAGCCATTTAAAATTTGACCTAAAACAAATAACAAATTGATTTATTAATTCACTGAACCACTTCATCCTACTAGGGTTGCAAAGAGGCTGGAGTCTATCTCAGCCGACTCTGGGGGAAGGTGGGGTACACTTGAACAGCTCACCAGTCTATCGCACGGCCAACACACACACACACAAAACCATTCACATTCTCACTCACACCTAGGGGCAACTTGGATCAGACAGTTAACCTTCGTGCATGACTCTGGACTGTGGGAGGAACCCAGAGTACCCGGCGGAAACCCACGCAAGCACAGGGAAAGCATGCAAACTCCACACAGGACTCGCACAGGACTTGAACCCAGGACCTTCTTACTGTGAGACGGACATGTTAATCACTACACCATCGTGCCACCCAAGAACATTAAAATGTTATGTCATTAACTTTACATCTTCACCACTCATCTCAGTTAATTAACATTCAGCACATTTAATGTTTATGTGGTGTTATTCCCCACATAGGATCTTTCCTACAAGGACCGCCACTGGCACACTCACTGCTTCCACTGCTTCAAGTGTAGATGCTCCTTAGCAGACAAATGTTTCTCTACCAAGGATGAGCAGCTGCTCTGCACCAAGTGCTACGCCAACGAGTATTCATCTAAGTGTCATGAATGCAAGATGACCATCATGCCTGGTGAGAAAAATATAGTAATTTAAATATTCTGATTGGTCAGAAGGTATGACTGGCATGCTGTTAAAGGAAGATAATCAATCATAGAGAGGTGGAAAATATATATATGAATATATATGATACTGAAGAGTGTAATGTGTATATACTGATTAAATAAACCCTCTTTCTCAGGTTCAAGGAAAATGGAGCATAGAGGCAACAGCTGGCATGAGACATGCTTCACTTGTCGGCATTGCCAGCAGCCAATCGGCTCCAAGACGTTCATCCCAAAAGACAACAGCAACTACTGTGTGCCCTGCTATGAGAAGCAGTTCGCCTTCCAGTGTGTGCAGTGCAAGAAGGTGACATTAACAACAACAAGAACTTACCAAACATGCCCCAAAATTATATAGAACACACTTACCATTTAATCACAGTTTATAATATTGGTGTCATGATAACACAAAACTACAACATTTAAAACTGATGCTTCTTTTTAATCACGTTTTGGTGTTTGGAAAATAAATGCTCATTTACTGAACTACCTAAATCCTCTACTAGGGTCACAGTGAGGCTGGAGTCTATCTCTGCCGAAACCAGACAAAGGCAGGGTCCACCCCGAACCAACAGCCAACACACACAAACATTTACACTCACACTCACACCTAGGGGCAATTTGGAACAGCCAATCAGTCCAAAGTGCATGTCTTTGGACTGTGAGAGGAAAGCGGAGTACCTGGAGGAAGCCCACGAAAGCACGGGAAGAACATGCGAACTCCACACAGAAACGGCTTAACCTGAGACTCGAACCCAGGACCTAACTGAACAGAAGGTAGGGTGACTCCGTGCTTAGAAGTGTTGCCTCACAGCAAGAAGGTTTGGGGTTTGCATCATGGCCGAGGGCCTTTCTGGGTTGGGTTTGCATGTTCTCCCATTTTTCCTTCCAGTTACTCCAGTTTCCTCCTACAGTACAAAGGTATGCATATAGGCTAACTGGATACTGTAAATGGCCCATAGGTGTGAATTTGAGTGTGAATGGTTGTTTGTGTCTGTGGCCCTACAATAGCCTGGTGACCTGTATATGCAAAGTTAACTTGCCTTTACAAGTTAACAACCCTAAGCAAAAGTCTTAAGTACATGCTAAAAAATACAATAAAATTACATGTTTCTATATTTAGGGGGAAAAAACTATAAAGAGCAGAAAACAGTAATAAATGAAACAAAGTCAGTATTTCGTGTGACGACCCTTTGCTTTAAATATACGGCAGTTTCAGGTAGAGTTTGTGCAAATTTACAAAGTAAAGATTTGTAAGTTTTACTGAGAATCTTACAGAACCAGCCACGCTGCTCCTGGAGATTTTGACACCTGTACTTGTTTGTAATTTTTGCATGCAAAATCAAGAAGCCATATATAAACAAACAAACAAACAAACAAACAAACAAACAAACAAGCAAACAAATTAAAAAAATAATAATAATTAAAAAAAAAAAAATATATATATATA
>JBCNYH010047798.1:0-11712 GCA_039654325.1 Tandanus tandanus | reverse complement strand
GAATGATGCAACATTACATCATCCAAGCTTGAACCAACTGTAGAGAATCACACAGTATTATTGAGATGAAGAGAAACAATTTGTTGAATAATTATTTTTAATGTAGTGTCCCTAACTTTTGATATTGAAACTTTTTCAAGGATCTTAAGTGTCACACAAATGAAACTTATTTAGGTTTCACATAATGTAGAAAAAGTAAACTATTGCCTGAATTTCACATGGTTATAGACTCTACAGAATTTTAACAGAAACACTGTCATTTTGGTATAAAGTCTGTAATTTTGAATGGATTTCTTCAATTCAATCAACATTGATTACATGTGTCTCTATTATGTTACAGCAGTTTTAGCATCAACACTGTTGATGAAATATGAATACATTGCATTTCAAATTATTCCTTTTCTAAGTGAGACAGTATAACGCTGAAAAACTGCCATTTTAGTGGAACATATAAAACCATAGCCGCAAAACGACTGATGTTTACAACTTGAAATTTTCAGGGAAGCGAGAGTTTCATCCTCCACATAGGAAAAACTTCAGACTATATTTTTATGGCAAACTAATAATCTGTTTTCGGAGCATAACATGGGGGGAAAAAATAAATCAGCACCAATACTGTATTTTGCCTCACATGATTTATTTACATTTCTGAAGGTGTCTCCTGATTGTGCACTTTCATAATCATAACCTACATCCTCAGGGGTGTTCTTGACTTGACACGGTTTGAATGGCTCTTCCTTCACAAAGGAAAGAAATGCACGGTTGTCCAGTGGTCTTTCAGGTCTTTTGGTGTTGAGTGTCAGTGTATTCCTTCTTTGTAAGAATTTACCACATGGTTTATTTGGCCTCTCTTAAAGCTTCTTCTCTCTGTCTTATAGGTGCGTTTATGTTTTTATTGGCTTCCTTTGCTTGCATTGACATGTCTTTGGATCCCTAATTGAGATTTCCCATAAACATCTGCCAAATGAAGGTTCCACAATTGGAATCAATTCCAGACTGTTTAATCCCCTTAAAGTGTACCTGTGGTGAATTAGTCTTACTAGCTATTTAAAACGGTCATGTATAACGTAAGCAGTTCCTGCCAGCAACATCAGCCTGCGCCCGATTTTAAAGAGCGTGTTGCCTTTCTGATTGGCTGTTTCAGCCTGGTAGTGACACAAATTCGTTGAATTCGCTGGGCTGCGTCAATGACTTCGTGTAGCATAACATTATCGGCCAGTGCTGAGCTGCACAAACAACAAGTGCAGAAATTGCATAAAACATTTCTTTTTGTTCCTAAACAAACCGACGACAGGGAAGCCGAGATGGCAAAACGTTAGCTGCGTAAGCCATTTTGTATTTACCGGCACACACATCTCTGGCAGTATTCTTGTCTTCAGAGATACTAAAGTGTAAGTTTTACTGTCTCCGCAAGAGACGTCTACCCCGCCCAACACGCTGATGTCACCTCCGTGGAAAAATGACTTCTAAGATGCTAACGCCTGTATTTTAGCACACTGCTAGTATTCCACAGGATATAATTACCAGTTTTGTGCTTTTTATGGTCATTGATGTTAAAGTGTCTGTATCCTTAACCGTATTACATGCGCACAAATTATGCTGTAAGGACGACCAATTCCGGTACACTTTAATTTATCATAAAATAATGAAGAAGCAGAAACTGCTAATCGGGCAACTGTCCAATTACTTTTGAGCCTGTAATTCGTAGAAGGTTATCAAGAAAAAAATTGAATATAATGTAAATGTGTAAATCTTTTCAGATATACAGAAGTGGGTACTGTGAGGCGTTTATAGATGCGAAGAGAGAGATGTACGCTAACTGGATGCGGTAAGCTGGTTGGACTTTGCTTTATTTCTTTTATTATTATAATTGTTTTTTTGTGAAACCTTGGCCTGGTTAGTTTTTTAACACTTTCCTCTCTCCGTTGCCATTCTCTTAGGTATGTGAATTGTGCTCGTAATAAAGAAGAGCAGAATCTCGTGGTCTTTCAGTATCAAGGAGGGATTCTGTACCGTTGCTGTCGACCCATCAATCCAGGACAGGAGCTTTTGCTGTGGTATGAAGAGGAGTACGGCAGAAATTTTGGCCATACGTTTGACTACGCTTGGAAAAATAAGTGCTCTGCAAACGGTAAAGTTGATCCACATGATAAATATTTGCGCATCAAAGAGATTTTATGATCTAAAATCTTAAAGTATTGTATCAGGCCTCTGTCGTCTTGAGCATACTTGTGAATGACATTAAGATAGATAGCACAGTTAAGCGTTCTATTTTACCACACTTAAATGTTATGGACTAAAATGAATACTCATTGCATAGGTGTACAAAGTACACCAGTCAGCCGTAACATTAAAACCACCTGCCTAATATTTAGTGGTTCTCCCTTGTGCCACTGAAGGTGTATGCGGTATCTAACAATAAGACATTAGTAACAGGTCCTTTAATTTGTGGGGTGGGGCCTTTGGCATGTTCCACAGACATTTGATCAGATTGAAGTCTTTGGATTTCGAGGCAAAGTCAACCCCTTCGGACCCTGCGTCCATTCCAGTGGACATGACTAATATCACACTCTAAACCAATAAAAAATATCAAGGTAACAATTTGAATTATGCAAGCTACTGATTGGACCCTTGTCATCCAATCACAAAGGAGACATTACTTTCAGTGAGCTTTGAGAGAGTATCAGACACCAGACAAGACCAGCATGGCTCAGAGGCTCCAGAGGGGAAGTGTTTTTACAATCAAAAAAATATAATTTATGTAAATGCTAGCCAAATAATTGTGCTCTGTGTAATTTTCAGACATGGATATCATATTTCGAAAAAAATTATAAGTAGTACAATTAATTTATTAATAGGATTTTTTCAAAGTTTGATGTCCATCCCAGTGGACATCAGGAGTGAAGAGATGTTAGGCATCGCCTTACTAATTTAGTGCTAGAATGCTAAAAAAAAAACCAATACGTGTCATGATTATATAGGTCAGTTATGATGTAATACATATGAGTCATGGGTATAATTATTTATCTGTATATTATTTCATGTAGAGTATAAAGAGGACTTCCTTGATCTTCTTGTAAATGGAGAGTTGTCTGATGTCGATAGCTTACTCTCAGAAAATGGTGATAATGACACCAGGAACGAGATAGATGGTGAGTTTAGAAGCTGATAGTGGTTTTTTTTTTATATCCTATTCTTGGTAAGGACGTTTTATCAATCCTTTGTTATAAAGGAGAAGTTCCATGTATGCCAGAAGAAGTTGAGATGGCAGCAGAGGTTCAAATAGATGACAGTGACAGAAATGATGAGGAGAGTGAGATGGCAGTAGCAGTACAGGAAGGTGCTCCAGGGACGATCGTGGCGAAAAGCATGAGATTAAGTATGCCATTCTCCGCAATTATTGACACTTCCTTTGAGAGTCCTCCAGTTCCAGAGAGATGTCCCATGAGCCTTTATGAATATTTCAAACAATATATACCTGATGAAATCTTCATTTTGATGGCTGACCAAACAAACATGTATGCCTTGCAAAGTGGTGCGCAGAGTTTTAGACCTACAAGTTCAGGAGAGATCAGAAGTCTATTCGGCCTCCACCTTTTCATGGCAGTGATGAAAAAGCCAAGAGTCTCTATGCATTGGGAAGCTGGTTTGGACATTGGCATTTTTAGAAACACCATGGCCTGTGACAGATTCTTCCAACTTCAGTTACATTTGCATTTAGCAAACAATTTGGAGAAGCAGGCTGACAACAAGGATGTGTATTACAAGGTACAGCCTCTCTATGATGCCACACGCAGATGTTTGGAGCTTCCACTTGAGGAAAATCTTTGTGTTGATGAACAAATGGTCGCATTTCATGGAAGTTTGTCCGTTAAGCAATATGTTGAAGGCAAACCATACTCTTGGGGTGTAAAAATGTACTTTCTTTGTGGAAAAAAGTGGCATTGCGTATGATTTCATGCTGCACCAGGGAGATGGGATGGAGTTGCCGGAATAGTATCAGAAGCAGCTGGGACCTGGAGCTGGAGTTGTGTACCATCTCAGCCAGAGAATCACAAAGGGCAACCACAAGCTTTATTTTGACAACTATTTCGCAACACACAATGTTCTAGAGTTGCTTTCTGAGAGAAACATTCATGCTGCTGGTACAGCAAGGGTCTGTCGATTTGCCAAGCCTCCTCTAAAATCAGACAAGGAGATGGCCAAACAGCCACGAGGAAGCTGTGATGAAGTCGTGAGCAGTGACGGTAAGGTGGCACTGGTGAAATGGCATGATACAAGATCAGTTGTCATGGCTTCCAACTTTGTAGGTGTTGGTATAATAGATGAGGTGCAGCGGTGGGACAAAAAGCAGGCCAAATATGTGACGGTATCTCGTCCAGAGGTGGTCAAGCTGTACAATGAAGCAATGGGTGGTGTTGACCTCCTTGACCAACTCGTCAGTCTGTATAGTACAACCATTCGATCCAAAAAGTGGACTCAGAGAATGATCACGCATGCTTTTGACATGGCTGTGGTCAACAGCTGGCTAGAGGAAAACACATGTCTACTGTGACAAGTGCAACATTTCACCTCTGCTTTGTGCCACAGAGAAACTGCTTCAAGGCTGCTCATCGAAAATGAGGATTCAGAAACAACCGTAGAAAATACACAGGACTTGGGTTAATCATTTGTTCAGTAAATATTAAATGTCAGTTCATTAGCATAAGTGACAATGTGTTGGAAGTTACGTAAACTCATTAGGCAAAACCCTTCACAGTGCAATTATTTACTACAAAAGGTTCATGTGCATGTTCAGACCTGTGCTACTTTGTAAAAGGGCATTGTGTACATCATTGTAATCTATAATCATGCCCCTCTTGTCTATCAACATGCAGTCTTTCCCCAAATACTCTAGATCAGGGGTGTCCAAACTTTTTTCAAGGATGGCCAGAATTAATAATGTGAAAGTGCTCGAGGGCCAACAGCCCCAGATGACATTATTTTAAACAATAAAAGACGCATATAAATATTATATTATTTAATGTCATTTTCACATAACAAAAGGAAAATATGCAAATTTAAGCAATTAGATTTACAGATCACGGCATATAATATATCTGAATTCATAGAAGAATTTGAAAACATTCAGAAACCACTGTGAAATACTCAGTGTCTAATTCTGGTAACGGAGCAACAGGTAAGCTATTGACACTAATGTGAAGGGTGAAACTGAGATCTGGATTTCAGTACACAGGCCCGGTCTGGTTCGAAAGTAGTAGTAGACGTGTAAATTGTCACATAGGTGGGAGTCACTAGGTCTTGATCTCAAGCAGTTCTTTTTTTTAAGTTCAGAACAGATGCTCACACAAATATGTAGAGCCAAACAAGCTCAACATTTTCTTTGCAAATGTAAACATTTCAGAAACTTGCCTTTATCCAGCTGCTGGTAAAAAGGCACAAGAGATAGGGTGCTGTCGGCTACGGCACTCATCAGCATGGTCAGTCGTGTATAGCTAGCATATATCTACTGTGTTTCCCCGATAATAAGACCTACCCTAACTTCTGCAGAACGGTCCAAAATAAGCCCTACCCTGAAAATAAGACCTAGCTAAATCCATATTTTGTCCGCACCCTCCCCTCATCTTCTGTGCATGCGCGCCAGCGCCATTTACAGCAGCGCCGCGGAGGAGAGACAGAAAAAGAGGAAGTTCTGAAAAAAAAAAACAGTAAGTAAAGTATTGTAAAGCAGGACTGAGGGGCATGATGGGGATAAAAGCAGCACTGGGGGAGCATAACGGTCATCATTTTATCCTTATTAATTTTTTATTATCCTGTCTGTTTTGACCCCAGACATGAGTGCAAAAAGGAAGAGCTATACCGTTGAGTACAAGGTAGCAATTGTGGAGGACTCACAGGGCAAGAATCTTTCAGCTTTCTGTAAAGAAAAGATGTTGGATCTCCGAATGGTCCGAAAATGGCGAGCGGAGTACAATAAACTCAGTCAACAGGTGGATGAGGGAAAAGCTAAAAAGCGCAGGTCTGGGTCCTGAGCTGGAAGACATCATTGTTGAATGGATTGCTGACAGGAGAACAAAGGCGTTGGTTGTGCGCAGAGCTGATATTCAAGCATTTGCCCTTGCAATGGCGCCACAGTTCGAAATGGTCCCCGAAGAATTCAAAGCATCACAACACTGGTTGGACGGTTTCCTTCAGCGATATGAACTGTCTCTAAGAAGATCAACAACACTGTTTAAGATGTTGAAGTTATTAAACGTGCACTTGCATTCAAGTCCTTTGTTGATAGGATGGACTTTTCTAAATACCAAACCTGCAATATGATTGCTATGGATGAAACTGCAGTGTTTATGGGTCAAGGATCTCAAACGACAGTTCATCACAGGGGTGCCACGTCAATCTACATTCAGGCCGGAATTCAGGGTATGGAGACTTTTGATGATGTTGTTGAAGAAGATGACATGACCATTTTTGAATAAAGGCAGATTTTTGTGTTCACACTGACCTGTTTATTGAAATTGCTGTTAATGTTAATTAAAATAAGACCTACCCCGAAAATAAGTGTTTTTTTGAACCAAAAAAAAAAAATAAGACAGTGTCTTATTATCGGGGAAACACGGTAATAGCGAGTCATGTAGTAGCATGTAGTGTCTCTATATCTATATATGGTATCTATATATATTTCTTATACAAAGCAACAGTCTCATGGCAAATTAGGCAGACACAGTTGTTTCATTTTTCAGTGGAAAAAATATTGTCCCTTCCACCTTCCTTGGAAACGGCATCCTTAATAATCAACTTTTCTTTTCTTATTTAATTCTAGACATTCTCAAGCAAATTTTACACAGCCATACAGTGTAGGTTCGACTTGGCAGCGTACACCTGCGGAATACTAAGGAGTTTTACTTCTCACTGAATATCAGCTACATATAGATACACTGGCTTAAACTAACTACTCTAAAATAATGTTTTAACTAAACTCAGTGTGCAGGCTGTATAAGATTGAAAACATCTAACATCATTCCTTAAGAGTACCAAAAACAATGAGAGAGAATGATTTCAGGGCGGCATGGTGTTGTACTGGTTAGCATGGCTGCCTTGCAGCAAGACGTTTGGGCTTGAGTCTTGGGCTCGGTGAGGGCGTTTCTGTGTGGAGTTTGCATGTTCTCCCTGTGCTTGTGTGGGTTTCTTCTGGGTACTCCAGTTTCCTCCCACTGTCCAAAGACTAAGCATATTAGGCTAAATAACTGTTCCAGTTTTCCTCTAGATGTGTGTGTTGGCCCAGTGATGGACTGGTGGGCTGTTCAGGCTGTACCCTTCCTTCGCACTGTCAGTTGAAGTAGCCTCCCGGCAACCCTAGTAGGATTAAGTAGTTTGGTGAATGAATGAATGAAGAATGAAGTCAAAATCCCTTCAGTGATTTCTGGTACACACAGACACCATGGTGGCAGCAATAGGAGATGTGCCCTTTCCCTCAACCATTCCTCTTTACTATTTGCAGACATGTCTGTATGCACACAATGAACACATGCTCAAATGCTCAAATGCCTGATAAACTCAAACATATTTCCAAACAAACACATCCTCACATCTTCGATACTGTTTCAGAAATTTACTTTCTGTCCTGTAATTGTCTTAACTTCACTTGTGACTATCCATCCACGTTTGTTTTTTACACAATTTCATACTGTGCATATTTAGCATAAGTCATTTTTAAATTAAAAATTTTAAGATATAGAGTAGGAGAATTTAGTAAAACAATTAAGCAGGCAACAGAAATAGAAGCTATGGGAAATAATTGGCACTGAGGGCAATTATTAAAGCTCCTGCAAGCACAGGATGTGGAACTCTGCCTAGAAGGTGAGAGTGGCTGTCTTAAGTGTGCTGTAACTCTGGACAGTGCCGAGGCCCAGTTAACCTTTCTGGTAGCTCTACACCTCTGTCTGGAGCTGCAGAAAAGCATTTCTGAGGTGATGTGTGGTGCAGCCGCACTGCTGTCACCAGATGTGGGCAACAGATTTCCATTCCAGACCAAAGCTTGCTGCTGCACGTTACTGCATTGACGGGCTACACAAGCACTGTGTAACATAACTCAGATTATTTTTTGAGCATGATCAACTCCCATAAGTCTTTGTGCAGAACACAGTACATACGTTAATAATGTGCCAGGCTTTCTCTGGGCTTTACATGCATCTTCAAGTGTGCCGTTTTGACGGACTTTCTTGGTAAATTAAAAGTTTAAGAAACCTCAAAAAGTACCCGGTGCTGGTCTTTGTGTAGACATGGGTTCCGCCGACTTCCAGCTCTTAATGAAATCTCAGGTAAAGGATAAACAAGAGTGGGAAGAAATTGCTTCAATACTGGTGAATTCTACGATTGATTCTGTTAATTTGATAAACAAAAGTTCAACACATTTCAACAAGTAAACATTTTACCCCTTGTAATACACTTTTTGTTCCCTCAGAAGCTAGTATTGCCCACCAGTCTTTGACATCAGTTTGCTGGGGGTTTTTTAACCCACTCATCCTTCATCTGCAATATGTTGAGTTTTCTTGATTGTTCTGTCCTTTACAAAACCCCTCATAATATTTCAATGTCGTTGAAAGAGATGGCCCTAGGAAACTGAGGAGGATCTGCAGACTTACTTTAAGATCACAAGTCAGGTGGTTTTGTGTGGGCAGTTTGGGAATTAATGGCAAGACAGACTGCTTCACAAACTGTAATCATTTCTGCCCAGACACTCTTGTTCCAGTCCGGAGAGGGTAAATTTATTTCTCAGCAATAAATCTAGGATTACCCCAGATCTGAAGGAACTGCTGAATACGAAATGTGCTTTAAGGCTTAAGGACAAATAACAGATAAAATAGTATTCAAAGGCCTGAAGGTAAGGCTGCAGCACTGAACCATATAGAGGGAAGCTAGAGCATAGGCTTCAACAACAGTCTAGTGGAGTTATGGGGTGAAGCCGCGCAGCCAGTCAATGGCAGCTTGGATAGAGTCAACGAGCTGAATGGTTTCCCCATCTACAGCAAACCTCCATACATACTCACCTCTTCCTTCACCAAGACCCCCCACAACTATATACTTTGACTCATCCCCCAGTCCCTCACCTCCACCATTTTTCCTCACTCATACCATAACAATATTCAACCTACACCACATCTCAGCCGACTTCCTTTAACACTGCAGGGAAATCACACACCCAAGGTGTATTACAACCAGATAAGGGAATAGATAGCTTAAGAGTCCAAAAAACTCGGATGGAGTTAGCCCTAGGGTACCTAGTTTTGACGAATCTGCAGAAGTCAAACAGACGTCAAAAAGAAAAATGACAGCAGAAATAGCGGAACGTAAACATCAGATAACATGAAAACCAGTTAAACTGGTCTTTCTCTAATCAATTTCCCTTTCATTTCTCTTAAATTTAATAGATAAATGCCTTGTTTGTTTTTACTTTCCTGCACTTTAAAAGTTTGATTGTTTGAGGTACCTCTAGGTTCCGTCCTTGGACCAATTACTATAGTCACAGATATTGTCAGCTTGGTCCGCGACTACGGTCGCTGATTGTTGCCAACAAAGTCTCAGACAATCTGCAACTGTCCATGACTGTCTTCAGCCATGTCTGCGACCATAGTTGGGGATAGCTATATGGTCGCCAACTACAAAAATGGTTGCCAACCACTGCTGATCATTGCAGATCTTCACTGACAGCCACCCACTCAAAAAATTACAGGCAGTTGCAAAAGAATCGCCCAAATGAGATTAAACCTTAAGCCTTGACTAAAAGAAATTTCAGAAGACCCGAGAAAGTAAGTTAGTTGAATATATTAGTTAGGATCACTCACTTTTTTTGAGTTCAGCTAAGCACTGTGAGAGCCATCATCTCCAAATGGAGAGAACATGGAACTAAGAACAGTTTAAAAACTCACTGAGTATCCCCAAACCTTTTTGGAATAATTTTCTATAGATTGAATCAAACCTTAATGTTTTGAAGTGGCCTTTTGAAGTGAAATGTTGTGACATTGCCTGAAAAGTGTATTAGTACAGTGGGTACGAAAAGTATTCAGACCACCTTAAATTTTTCACTCTTTGTTACATTGCAGCCATCTGCCACAATCATTTAAGTAAATTTTTTCCCCTTTAATGTACACAGAGCACCCCATATTGACAGAAAAACACAGAATTGTAGACATTTTTGCGAATTTATCAAAAAAGATAAACTGAAATATCACAGGGCCATACGTATTCAGATCCTTTGCTGTGACACTCGTATATTTAACTCAGGTCCATTTCTTCTGATCATCCTTGAGATGGTCCTACAACTTCATTGGAGTCCAGCCGTGTTTAATTAAATCGATTGGACTTGATTAGGAAAGTAACACACCTGTCTATATAAGACCTTACAGCTCACAGTGCATGTCAGAGCAAATGAGAATCATGAGATCAAAGGAACTGCCCGAAAAGCTGAGACAGAACTGTGGCAAGGCACAGACCTGGCCAAGGTTACAAAAGAATTTCTGCTGCACTTAAGGTTCTTAAGAGCACAGTGGCCTCCAAATTCCTTAAATGGAAGAAGTTTGGGACGACCAGAACTCTAATAGTTCTAAAAAGTCAACCATCACTGCAGCCCTCCACCAGTTGGGGCTTAATGGTAGAGTGGCCCGACGGAAGCCTCTCCTCAGTGCAAAACACATGAAAGCCCGCATGAAGGACTCCCAGTCTATGAGAAATAAGGTTCTCTGGTCTGATGAGACCAAGATTGAACTTTTTGGCCTTAATTCTGAGCGTTATATGTGGAAGAAACCAGGCACTGCTTATCACCTGCCCAATACAATCCCAACAATGAAGCCTGGTGGTGGCAGCATCATGCTCTAGGGGTATTTTTCAGCTGCAGGGACAGGACGAGTGGTTGCAATTGTAGGAAAGATGAATGCGGCCAAGTACAGAGATATCCTGGAAGGAAACCTTTCCCAGAGTGCTTGTTGCATCATTCCCAAAAAGACTCATGTCACACCTGTGTTTCTATGGTCTGGAGCAAAAGCAGGAAAGGGTAACAGAGTTTTCTTTTTACCACCTTTTACTCACTGATTTCCACATTTATTTTGTATGAACTGTCTTGTTAGTTTAATTATTCGTGTAATGAGGTCTTGTTCCAGTTTGGTGTTTTGTTCAACAGATGTTTTTCTGCCTACCTGAGTTAGATTGTGTTTTTTTTTTATTTTATTTTTTTATTATTATTATTATTGTATATTTTTTAACTTATTATTATTCTGTGTGAGTGGTGGTGTGAGTCTCTATGTTTTGATTGTCAGTTTCATTATTAAGAATTTATTTTACGGCTGCCCATCATCAGGTATGTCAGCATTAGAAATTATTTGGCCAAAGTTTCTTAACGGCAATGCTAAAGACTGAACTCGTGAAAGTCTTTGATTGCAGTTGCTGCTGCTACTGGTGGTAGAACCACGTTGAGTTTCAGGTTGAATTACTTTTTCACGTGGGTAGTACAGGTAATAAGTTTTTATCCTTCAATAAATCACAAGATGTTAAACTCATTCATCACTCATTTGCCAAACCGCTTAATCCTGTTAGAGTTTGGTGGAGTACTATTTTTCTGCAAGCGCCTGCCTTTATTTTTCCCTGCCTCCATGATGTCGGCGACTATTATATTTAAAATAAAGATAAAGTCTCAATAAGAAAAATTACAAATGTCTATGT
>JBCNYH010047727.1:0-11715 GCA_039654325.1 Tandanus tandanus | reverse complement strand
ATATAAACATCTGCAAAAAAGAGAGAGAGAGGGAGAGAGAGAATTCTTTAAAAAGAAAACAAATAAGTGAAACATTGAAGATGATAAAAACTAGTAAATCTGCTTTATTGAAATGGGTAAGCTGAAGTGAAGTTTGGTGGAAGGGTTAAGGTGCAATAGGCATGCAATAGCCACTATGTGAATGGTCAGATTATTGATCAGGGTGGGGCTAGAGTGAGGGGTGATGATAAATGTGTTGGTCAGGAATAGAGCTGAATCAGTTAGGTGTAAGGCAAAGTTATTGTGAGGGGTTGTGTCAGGGTAAAGGGTGGAGTTAAACGTGAAGTATGGGGGTATTGTAGGGGAGGAGTTAGAAAGAAGGGTGGAGTTAGCACCTGGGGTTTTAGAGCGTTTATTAATCCAATCAGGCAGAGAATAAGTGCTGCTCTTCAGGTTTGCTGAAATAGATTTGTATCTTAGAAGTTAAAGTGCTGTACCACTTACTGTAAGGTGGTGAGGTCAAATCCCATGACTGCCAGACAAAGAATCCATTTTGTACATGAAATTTTGGACATTAAAATATAACACTGTGATTTTAAGATCACTGCTTAGACTAGATTCTCACCTGTGAATAACTTAAAAGCATCTGCCAAATGAATAAATGTAAATGTTAGCCAGCAGTCAGCTGTCGTAAAATAAAGACAGATGGTGTTCACAGTGTAGATGGTGCTGGTATTGGGATCTCTCATTCTTTACAAGCACCACACTTCTACTTGAGCTCCCTGGCATTGAGCATGCTTCTGTTTTCTGCATTGGTTCCATAAACATTGTCTAGCAGTCTGCCTTCTGGTTGGATTTATTCACTCATTTCCTAAGCCGCTTAATCCTAATTAGGGTCACGGGGTGGCTGGAGCTCATCTTGGCCAACTCTGAGGGCGGGGTACACTAGACACCTCTGTAGGCCATCGCAGGGCCAACACACACCAACCATTCAAATTCACACTCACACCTAGGGGCGATTTGGAACAGCCAGTTAGCCTACAGTGTATGCTTTTGAACTGTGGTAGGAAACCGGAGTACCCAGAGGAAACCCAAGCACGGAAAGAGCATGCAAACTCCACACAGAAGCGCCGAGCCCGGGAATCAATTCCTGGACCTCTTCCTGTGAGGCAGATGTGCTAACCATTGCGCCACCCTACTGCCCTCTGTTTAGATTAAGTTTAGTATTTTTGTTTCGCTCAAGCCTGAGCAGAGGTTTGTGTTAGTTTTATTTCCACCAAGTTTGTGTTTTTCTTTTAAAATATATCTTTTCATACTGCCACATCTGCATTTCCTACACCTGCACCACAATTATACCAGAATAGGCACACCAGGGGTTTTTCCGCCAGCTTTAGCAAGCACAGTTTACACACCACTGTTCTCGCCTGTGTTAATGATCAGATTTTCAAATTTTCTTTATTACATATATCCAGAGAGATTAAATAATTTTAGCTGGGGATATTTCATTAATACAGATGTGTCTAGGGAGGAATTTAATCAGCCAACTTCCCCTCCTTGAATCGCCACCTTACCATGGTGGAGGGGTTTGCGTGTCCTAATGATCCCAGGAGCTATGTTGTTGGGGCATTATGCCCCTGGTAGGGTCACCCAAGGCAAACGGGTCCTAGGTGTAGGTCCAGACTAAGCGCGATTCAGAAGACCCCTATGGATAGAGATAAAACAAGGAACAAGTTTCCCTTGCCCGGATGAGGGTTACCGGGGTCCCCCCCCTGGAGCCAGGCCTGGGGGAGGGGCTCCAAGGCGAGCACCTGGTGGTTGGGCTTCTGCCCATGGAGCCTGGCTGGGTGTGTTAAAGAATGCTCCACCTGGGGACTCCCTCGTCATCCTGGGAGACTTCAACACCCATGTGGGCAGCGACAGTATGACCTGGAAGGGTGTGATTGGTAGGTACGGCCTCTCTGATATGAACCCGAATGGTGTTTCGTTGTTGGACTTCTGTGCTCATCACGGTTTGTCCATCACGAACACCATGTAGTTAGGGTCTGCTAGGAACGTTTGGCAGAGTCTCCTGTCAGAAGGGCCTTTAACTCTGACCTCCGGCAGAGCTATAACCACATCCCAAAGGAAGCAGGGGACATGAAATACGAATGGGCCATGTTTCGTGCTTCCATTATTGAGGCGGCAGCCCATAGCCCATAGGTCATTGGTGCCTGTCGTGGTGGTAACCCCCAAACCCAGTGGTGGGCATCTATCGGATCCTCCTCTCCAATACTCCTGAATAGACTTTCCAGGGTAGGCTGAGGAGTGTGATTCCACGATAGTTAGAACACACCCTCCGGTCCCCCGTTTTAAAAAAGCGGGGCTTGTACTGGTCCGTCGTGGTGAAGAGGGAGCTGTGCCGAAAAGCAAAGCTCTCAATTCACCAGGTGATCTACGTTCCAACCCTCACCTATGGTCACAAGCTTTGGGTAGTGACTGAAAGAACAAGATCGCAGATACAGGCAGCTGAAATGAGCTTCCTTCGCAGGGTGGTGGGGCTCTCCCTTAGAGATAGGGTGAGAAGCTCAGCCATCCGGGAGGAGCTCGGAGTAGAACTGCTGCTCCTCCGCGTTGAGAGGAGCCAGTTGAGGTGGCTCGGGCATCTGATTAGAATGCCTCCCGAACGCCTCCCTGGTGTGGTGTTTCGGGCATGTCCATCCGGGAAGAGACCTCGGGGCCGACCCAGAACACGCTGGATGGACTATGTCTCTCGGCTGGCCTGGGAACGCTTCGGTGTCCCCCCGGAAGAGCTGGAGGAAGTGGCCTCACTGCTTAGGCTGCTGCCATCCAGAAATTCCCTTGCTGAGCTAATGACTTGATCTGACACCCAGTCCACAGAAATGTGAACCCAAGCAAACAAAATATTCTGAGGACCGACAAAGATCCACATCCTCCTCTCCCTGAAGGCATTTATAGAGAGGAGTCATAAACAGAACCAGAAGATTGTACTGGGTGTACTCTGCCCTCGCCCAGAATCGGCCAGCCTCCCTTTGGCCCTAATTAGGATTAAGTGGTTCAAAAATGAATAAATGAATTAATAATCTGGGTTGATCTTTAAAAAACAAAAATGTCAACCCAGATTATTATGTGATGTGAGCAAAATTTTTGCTGATCACCCGAGAAGCTGGCGGAGAAATTGCAGTGGGATGGAATTCTTGCTGTTGATTCTCTTATCACTGATTATTGCAAAGAACTGATCACTTACTGTCCATTAGTTAACATTGCAAGGTATTATCTTATAATTAGGTCACATTTCCCATACCACATTTCCCATACCACATTTCTCATACCACTCAATTTATTGTTTCTGTGTTGATTGTTGTAGTTTTTAAGAAATATATATTGTTTGTGTGTGGTTTAGGAAAAAACGTGGGTTTTTTTTTTTTGTTTGTTTGTTTTGTTTTGTTTTTTTTAAATAAAATAATCATGTCTGTTTGATTTTCATGCTCACAGATCAAAGTCACTTCTCACAGTGGAATTTTACTACCTAAGCTCTTTAAATTACTCCTTTTGCTAAGCTGACTCCTTCTAAAGGGCACTCAGGAGAGTCTCGAGGACAGTAGATTTATAAATTCTGAATAATCATCTCGGGAGATGAATAATTGAATCCAGATTTAATTAAAAATACTGTACCTGCTCAATTCCTCCTTTTAAATCAACAGCTGATTTCCTACAACACCATGCCAGCCTGTGGTGAAGTTATAAGGGTTCATATAAGTCAGTAAATGAACATTCAGATTATGCGTCATTTTAAAGATGCCCATTGACGAGAAAATAGTAATAATAACTAGAAAAATTCCTGAAGAAATTTTGAGATGTGGCTGCAACTTCTGCCGGAAGATACATGAAAACTGGCATGCTGAACTGTAGAACACAGAAAAATTGCTCACAGTTTATACAGGTTTCTAAGCATCTGTTGCAAAACAGGTGGTGATAAGTCAAAAAACCAAAGCATATATGGGCAATAAGGGAAGGAGAGCAGATACCTCAAAAGGATGGGAGGAGGGGCAAATGTATTGAAAAAAAAGTCTGTGTGTGTGTGTGTGTGTGTGTGTGTGTGTGTGTGTGTGTGTGTGTGTGTGTGTGTGGTGTACTGAAAACCATTCCAATTGTAGTCAGCTGATATTTCCAGGAATTTAAGTTTAAGGATGTTCATTCAGCTCTTTGACTTTGTAGTAAAAAAACAAATCACAGATATGACAAAAACCTTTTTGGTTTAAAAGCTGTACATTTTCATGTTGCAAAATATACATTAACCTAATAAAATTATTTTTAATTAATGTTTTTTTTTTAATCAATCCAAACCACCCAGTATGCTACTAGGGCAGTGGTTCAAGTCTCAGTACCACCAAGCTGCCACTGTTGGGCCCTAGATCAAGGCCCTTAACCCTCAATTGCTCAGCTGTGTAAATATGATATATGTAAATCGCTCTGGATAAGGGCGTCTGCCAAATGCAGTAAATGTGAAATGTGAAACAGTTGTGACACAGAACCATCCAAAAAAATATTAACTTCAGATTCTTTTAAAATAATTATTTATTTAATAATATATATTTTTAACTTTTTAACTCAAAGCACCAACTGAATAGCCCGGCTCTACACATATTTAGATACACATACATGTCTGTACATATTTACATATTTATTCTATTACATATTTCATCTGCCTGCCTGGAGCCAAACAAAGAGACAATGTGTGCGCATGACTCGTTTTTGTGCTTTAATGTGCTGCAGGTGTGTGCATGAGGTGCAGAACACAGCTCGTCATTGCCATAGAGATTACACATACATTTTTATGTGAAAAAACCAGTGGCGCACGTCTCACTTTTGGACTTCTGAATTGAAAACCGTATTTCCCATCTCAATGAGGTTGAGAGCATTTGAGAGCTAAGAATTGGTGAACACAGTGATATAAATTATTTTGCTGTACTGTAAAAAGTTTTTAATTTGTATTAAGTTCCATAGAGGGATTCCCGGTACAGCTGTTAGTCAGAGACTCGCCATTTCACTTCTACAAGTGCTGTTGACTCGAACCAGCACACATTTTCCTCTGTTTTGATGTAAAATTTATTGGTGTAGAGTGAAAATTATGGGAGTAGGAGTGAGTTAAAAAAACTTTTTCCAAGATAATCTCCTCTTTTCTCGCACTCTGTTGTGACATCACCCACTCTAGCCCAAAACATTCCACGCAATACAAGACACCCATTATGAATACACAAACAGACTCAGAAATCCTTATGACACTTGATCAAAGATTAAGAGAAAACCGTAAAAGGTAGCAAAAAGCCGTTCTGACCATCAAAATGACAACTTCTACGTTTTAAAAGTTCAAAAGGTTTGTGAAAGTATGGCTTCTTGGCGAGGCGTCAAATTGAGGTGAGTTTCATGATCGTTGGTTGACCTCTCCCCATTCATTTCAATGGGATTTTTTGGCATGGTTTGTGGCTAATTGTGTTGCCATGGTAATGTAAAACGCCAATAAAATTAATAGCACACTTCACGTCGCCAAGACATATGTTTTGGTATATACATTGCGAGGGTGAACTTTGAAGTTTGGGCTGCATTGCGTGCGGTGGAAGAAGAATAACAAAAAGAAAAATAAAGAGCCTCATTTCTCTAGCATGAATAGTAATATGTGTCTGCTTTTAAGCAGCCACATAATGAACATTTCATGAATGCACCTATCCAAAAAATGTGAAAACCAGTTATGAATACAAACGTATTTTATGTCCATATGAATATATTAATATAAATGGTCATGTAATAATTTGACACATTTTGTAGTAATGTATGACAGTCATTGACATAGAGAGCAGAAAGGAATCATGTCAGGCAAATATGACATGACATGTGATTCAAGTGGGTGGAGCTAATTTCTAGGCTAAGATGTACTCACAAACAGCAAAATGAGCACATTTTTGACATCTGTATGACTAAGATGTAAAAGCAGGCATATATTAATTTTATATATTTTTTTAATAAATCTGAACAAAACAACCAATTTTACTTAAAGATACTTGTTTTATTTTCATACTCACCCTTTTAGGCTAAGTAATGCTAAAATCTAAATCTCAATTTCCCCTCTTAGCATGATTCTTTTTTTTTTTTCAGTAACACAGACACCTATGGCTGTTTGAATATCACCTTGGTTCTGCTTCCTTCTCCAGATCAAATCATTAGCAGATATGTGTCTCTTTGGCACCGAAGGCACGCAGGCCACCTGCATGCCACCACACTGGCCAAGGTGCTAATTGGTACAACAGCAAAGCATAAATTGGAGGACAGAGAGGAGCATGTGTACAAGATGGAATTGACAATGACTGCCTTTGGTAAGTCCTACACATTCCACAGCCGCGGCAGTGAGCAGCACATGGATGTTTCTGTTTTACTCATGATACTTTCTCATTTCATCATCCAACTGATATGTTAATTATGATGATATGAACACTATAATCTTTAGCATCTTTAGTATAAGGTTTGCCCGTTCTACATGCAGAAGTGGAGATTCATCTTTTTCTTTACTGAATGGGAGAATTTGTAAAGGTGCACTTGGTTTACTTTCCATTCCAGAGTAAATCTTTTGATCTTAAATTTTTGTGATTGCACACTCACGGAGCAGTGAATTTGACCCATCCTTACATACAAGTAATGAGCAAATACACTAGGCACAGGAGCAGTGGGTTCAGTTTGGGGCCCAAGGGCACTTCAGCCTTGGATTCCTACCAATCCTGGGAATTGGACCTTTCAGTCAAAAGCTCGCTTATCTAAGTGTTAGGCCACATCTGCACCCATGTGTTTGGTCTATAAGAAATCTCAGATGTGCAATGAGTGTCCTAATATAAAATCAACTTAAAGGGGCCCTGAAATGAGGCACTGAATGGAGACTTTTATAGTCCCTGTATAGTTTCTAGCTGGTGTCCAGAGCCAGCAATTGTCAACTTAGCTCTTAACAAGCTTAAGTAAGACCATGCCAGGCCTCATTATGTACAAGCTACAACAGCATGGCTTCATAGACACAGGGTATGAGTGCATGACTGACCTGCTGGCAGTCCACATCGGTCTCCTATTAAAAATGTGTGGCATATCATGAAGAGGAGATGAGGCCACAGACTGTTGAACACCTTAAGTCTTGTATCAATTAAGAATGTACAAAAATTCACACTGCAAACCTGCAATAAATATTATTCTCAATTCTCAAACAAATAAAAAGTGATGTAATATATCACTTACACAAGGCTGAGAGAAAAGGGATGCACCTGCATATTTACTGAATGTCACAGGCAAACAAATCCAAAGAGTAAAATTAGATATTAGGGCCAGGACCAAGCAGAGGATCAGAACAACAGTACATCCAAGAAAATCCAGTAAACAGGTTCATGAAACAAGCAGAGATCATATCTTCAAGTAACAGTATGTCAGAAGCAAATCGAGAAATCGGGAACTAAAAAACAAACAGGTCATACACTATAGGGCAATCAGTAAATAATGCTTGGTATGTCAAGTAATGAGGGCAATAATGCAATTTGCAATTATTAAAAAAGATCCTCTTATAGCTGTGCTTAGTGATCAGGTGAAGTGCAGACAGGTGGGTGCTCATGTGATGGCTGTATCAGGTGACTGTGATTTGTGCAGAGGTTTCTGGAGAGTGTACTGTGCGTTGATTGATTGATTGCGTTCAGGATTGAGCTTAGGATGTAACATGCAACAGTGGTAAAAATGTCTCTGTCCCAACTTTTGTTGACTGTAGTGCAGACGTCAAGTTTTAACTTTGTTTTTAATAACAAAATACAATTGAGTTGGTCAGTTAAAATTATTTTCCCATACCTGTGACAACAGTGGAAGCCATATCAAGCAGAAATGGGGACACTTTTGCATCAGGTGCAACCCACTCAACACCAACCAATGTGGAGTTATCATACATATGTTTCCCAGGCAGTGTTGAGTGGGTTGCACCTGATGCAAAAGTGTCCCCCTTTTTTGTTTGATATGGCTTCCACTGTTGTCACAGGTATGGGATTTTTTACCTGATATTACATATCTGGGAGTGGCAAAAGTATGTGAATCTCTAGGATAAGCAGTTAATATGAAAGTGAAATTAGAGTCAAGTGTAAGTGGGTACTCTGTTTTATATCTAAAGAGTTTGGACTCTACCAAATTAAAGCAAGTAAAGGCCACTCTTACTTTGGCTAATGGCAAAGTTTATTGGTTCAGCATCAGGAGAATACTTTTTTAATATATGTTTCTCACCTTTCTCACGGTCACAGTTTTCACGCGGATACCCGCGGAACCTCGATCTTGTCCTCTTCCCTTCAAAGGCACATTTCTGCAACAATAGCTGAGGTGAAGATTCACAGCCTTTTATATCGTGGAAAAAAAACATATGAACATGGTCATACGATGCTGGGGGTGGTGTCACGTTGTCACACGGAAATGACATGTTTTCAGTCTTTCCGCAGAAATGCGGCAAAAAACAAACATGTTAGAATTTACCGGCAGTAGCTGCAGAAGGCTGCAGTGCTGACGGTTCTCTGTGGCAACTTGAAATACACACGACAACAATCATGCATTGCTCTGCGGTGTTCTGCGAAAGCATTTTCGTGAACTTCTGTAGGTCAAGTTGCGTCGATGAGAAAGAAGCATTAATCAGTTAAACAGTGCTTTATTTGAGGGAATATTAATTTTGATCGCATTATATTATACCATTCTTCCATAATATTAAAAATGTATAAAATTCTGGCACATTCTGTTTTTTTTTTCTTTCAGATTCAGTTTCTAACCATACTTTGTTATAGTACAGATATATTTTCAAAGTGAATTTCTCCAAATTATTACCAGCCATATGAAATGTTCCTGAAATCAGATACAATTAATAATGTAAATGGGAAAAGAAATATAAAAAGTTAATCAAGCAACTCATTTTATGTCCAAACTGTAATTTTCAATTCTTTGAGGTGAGACTTTATATTGAGGTTTGATTTTCCTCTCTCCAATTAAATGAGTCCAACTCTGTATGGAAAGAAATGTTATGCTGCTTAAGTTATGCACTGTAATCAAGGTTATAGGCTGTCTTACCAAATATTAGAGTGCACTGCTTTACTTTTGGCTGGGCAATGTATATGATTAGTGTACACTACACAGAAACAGCATGGTCTGATTCATCCGATACCTCAGGGTTTTAAAAAAACAATATTCATTATTATTGTCATTTCGAGCAAGCAGTGTAATCATTTAATGTTTTAAAATGTAAAAAATAAACCACAGGAATCTCATTTTAGTTTGACCCTCCTGTGTTTTGTAGTATATATTAAAACACCTTTACAGAGTGCAGTTTAATTTAGTTTTTGAATAAGCTGGCTGAACAAACCAAAACAGATTCCATTAGCTACACAAAGGTATTCGTTGACTCAAAGCATTGAGCTCACCTGGGGGATATGTTACGAAACAAGTTTAACTTACCAAGGTTTAACTCAGGGTTATTAAATAAAGTTGGAGTTTCCATGCCCTGACCTTCTTCACTGGTGTTAATGGGTGCTACGAAGGTGCTTAAGAAGTCTGTAAGTTAAATCAGTGTTAACTCAACAGAGTTTGTGTGGGGATGGGTCTGAAGGCAAACACAGCTTTGAAATCATGGTGTGAGCGACATATTTTTCAGAAGAGGAATGTACAGAAGGATATTATGAGTGCAAAACAATTCTTACAGCAAAGTACAACACCGTGGCATCAAATAAAGACAGGAGGCATGTTATTAACGCACTGCCAATTTATGATTAAAATATTCTTGTAAGTTATTTATTTTATCTGACATAACATTATCATCATCTTCTTCCGCTTGATCCGGGGTCGGGTCGCGAGGGCAGCAGCATAAGCAGTGAGGTTCAGACGTCCCTCTCCCCAGCCAATTCCTCCAGCTCTTCCGGGGGGACACCGAGGCGTTCCCAGGCCAGCCGAGAGACATAGTCCCTGCAACGTGTTCTGGGTCGACCCCAGGGTCTCTTCCCGGTTGGAAATGTAAAAATAAACCCGAAACACCACACCAGGGAGGTGTTCGGGAGGCATTCTAATCAGACGCCCGGGCCACCTCAACTGGCTCCTCTCAACGTGGAGGATCAGCGGTTCTACTCCGAGCTCCTCCTGGATGGCTGAGCTTCTCACCCTATCTCTAAGCGAGAGCCCCGCCACCCTGCAAAGGAAGCTCATTTCAGTTGCCTGTATCCGCAATCTTGTTCTTTTGGTCACTACCCAAAGCTTGTGACCATAGCTGAGGGTAGGAACGTAGATCGACTGGTAAATTGAGAGCTTTGCTTTTCGGCTCAGCTCCCTCTTCACCACGACGGATAATTGGTACAAGCTTTCCTTTACAGCAGAGGCTGCACCGTTCCGCCTGTCGATCTCCCGTTCCATCCTTCCCTCACTCGTGAACAAGACCCTGAGATACTTGAACTCCTCCATTTGGGGCAGGACCTCATTCCAGACCCGGAGGGTGCACGGAGGGTCCAAAACCATGGCCTCGGACTTGGAGGTGCTGATTCTCATCCCGGCCGCTTCGCACTCAGCTGCGAATCGCTCCAATGAGAGCTGAAGGTCCCGGCTTGATGGAGCCAAAAGGACAACATCATCTGCAAAAAACAGGGATGAGATCCTATGGCCACCAAACCAGAACCCCTCAACACCTCGGCTGCGCCTAGAAATTCTGTGCATAAAAATTATGAACAGAACTGGTGACAAAGGACAGCCTTGGCGGACCCCATCCCCCACCGGAAAATAATTTGATCTGTTGTTACCAATGCAGACCAAGCTCTGGCTCCGGTGGTAGAGAGACCTAATGGCCCGTAGCAACAGGTCCGGTACCCCATACTCCCGGAGCACACCCCACAAGATAGCTCGAGGGACATGGTGGAAAGCCTACTCTAAATCCACAAAGCACATGTGGACAGATTGAGCAAACACCCAGTATCCTGTAGAGTGTGTAGAGCTGGTCGAGAGTGCTGTGGCCAGGACCAAAACCACATTGTTCCTCCTGAATCTGAGGTTCAACTATCGGTCGGATCCTCCTCTCCAATAGTCCTGAATAGACTTTCCCAGATAGGCTGAGGAGAATGATTCCACGATAGTTAGAACACACCCTCTGGTCCCCCTTTTTAAAAAGGGGAACTACCACCCCGGTTTGCCAATCCAGAGGTACGGCCCCCGATGACCACGTGATGTTGCAGAGACGTGTCAACCAAGATAGTCCTACAACATCCAGAGCTGTGAGATATTCAGGGCGGATCTCATCCACCCCCGGAGCGTGACCACCGAGGAGCTTTTTGACTACCTCGGCGACCTCAGCCCCAGCGATAGGCGGACCCCCACCCGAACCCCCAGGGTCTTCCTCCTCAACGGAGGGCGTGTTGGTGGGATTGAGGAGGTCCTTGAAGTATTCCGTCCACCTCTCGACAATATCTCCAGTCGAGGTGAGCAGCTCCCTACTTCCACTGTAAATGGTGTTTGTAAAGAACTGCTTCTCCCTCCTGAGGCGTCGGATGATGGTCCAGAACCTTTTCTGGATTCTTTATGGAATAAACTTCCAGTTAATGTTCGAGACTCAGACACAGTCTCTGTTTTTAAGACTAGGCTGAAGACTTGTTTAGTCAAGCATTCTGTTAATAGCCTTTTATTAGGTAAAGCCTACTAGGTAAAGGAGCAGATCTGGGGGTT
>JBCNYH010047399.1:2500-11726 GCA_039654325.1 Tandanus tandanus | reverse complement strand
ACTCGTGAAATTGGCTCCCTTTGTTTGTAATGGTTATGAATCAAACATCGGTTTGAATCAAGAATCGATTCTGAATCTATTCGTCACCCCAAAAATCGGAATCGAATTGAAACGTGAGTTGTTGTTCGATTCACAGCCCTACTAACTAGCCAATTAGATTACCGAGACGACTGTCCCTCTTCATTCGAAATAGAATCAGATTCAACTACAACGTGCATCGCTGTAGTGCTCCCATGGAAGGCAGGTTCACATTCTTTTCATTTCTTCAAATAAAATGCTCCCAAACTTTTGAGCTCCGTTCGCGGCTAGCCATGATACTCTTGATTTTGGGCATAACTTTTCCGGCGACATCACGGACGCCCTGATTACCACTACTGTGCATGTGCGTCAAGGACAGAAAGGCCGCGAACGGTACAGCGCCAGTTTTGAGAGAAAAACAAAGCTTCAAAAAACAAACGACGATGTCGATTATTAAATTAGTCGTCGGCGATTTTGATAGTCGACGTAATCGTGACTAGTTGACTAATCTTGGTAGCCCTGTTACCGAGTTCTAACACGCCAATACTACCTCATCCCACACTCACGGGGTAATTAGTTCCTTTATGTAATATTAAACATTTTAGCAGCGTGAAAACTTTCCAAAATAAAAGTTGTGTATGTTTGCACACGTTTTGCAGTCATTAGAGTTTAACACAAATTAATAATTTTTTTAATGATGATTTCAGACAAGCAGCCAGAAACCTTCACCTTTCACTGATCTCTCTTCACCAAGTCCTTGAGATTTATAGTCAACTGCAACACCATCAGAACAATCAGAAAAAAAATAAAATAAAATTAAAAAAAAATTAAAAAAAAGAGAGAGAGTGAGGCAATAAATATGATCCTGTTGATGTTGCTCTTTTCCAGACTTTTTCTACTCTGCACGATGAAAGTCAGCCATCACTAAACATGTACAGGGCATTAGTACTTCCCCAGGGCGGTTCTTACTGCAGCTTGCAGAACCAGATATAAGAACGAGCTGCGTCTTTTGTAAGACTTGCTTCACAAAACCACTTCAGTTTTGCACTAATAAGCGGTAACTGTCAAGTGCTAACAGCTGGTCCAGACAGCTGGGTTCTTCCAGTTAGCAAAACAAAACCAAAAAGATACTATTGTGTTCAGGTCACGAGTGAATTGTTGAACCATATTCTTTTGTTTTAATTGAGATAAACAAAATAGCTGTTAGCTGTGGTAACCTCAGGGTGCATGAAGCATTTTGTTAAAGATCTGGGTAACCATTTTAACTGATTTTAAAACTAGACAGCCTTGAACGATCCTCAAAAGTTGCAGATCCAAATATGAACATGTCAAAACCGGCATGTGAAAAACTTGACTGATTTGACTATTAAATTGTCTGACTACATAATTTGATTTGGATATACTGCATTAATCCCGCCAGGGAAATTATTACCTCTGAATTTAACCCATCCAAAAGTGAGCACACACACTCGGAGCAGTGGGCTGCCCACACACATCGGGGCGCCCGGAGAGCAGCTGGGGGTTAGGTGCCTTGCTCAAGGGCACTTCGGCCATGAAGGTGGAGGAAGGAAAGGTGCAGCTCACTCCGCCACCACCACGCATTTTTCCTGCTGGTTCGGGATTCGAACCAGCGACCTTTTGGTCCCAAACCTGCTTCTCTAACCATTAGGCTACGGCTGCCCCAGTAATAATAATAATAATAATAATAATAATAATAAGCAGCACCAAAAAAACTAAAGCAAAAATTAAACAAGGCTGTAAAAACCAGTCCGATTCTCAACTCACTGTACCAATTTGCAGCCAGTCAATTGTTTTGATCTGTGAAAGGTTAAAAGCTCAACAAAAAAAGCTTCACATGGTGAAAGCGGGCACATGGCCAACTATGATAGTGGCATCTGTAAAACTCGACCAATAAATCAATTCCTATATTATGCTTATATACTGATAGAAGGGCAGTTAAATGCCGGTCGAGCTAACAATAGCTCAACTTAACTGGGCATGTAATTAACGTAGTCAGTGTCGCCACTGTAATTTAGAAAGGGTTCACTTACACCAAGCCTAACAGAACACGCCACTGTCCGCTATAAAGTTTGTCTAGAATCTGATGCGACTAAAAGGTAGAAGCACAACACTGCAGCTTCCAAATTCTTGCTGGGAAAAACAAAAACAACAACCCAAGATAACGGCGACATCCTTTTCCCACTGCACTCCATACAAAACACCCGGTGGAAAGAAATTACAGCTTACAGTGTTTCATATCAGCAAAGATATACATTAGGGAAAATAGACAGGTTAATTCGGATTCTAAATAAACATCAGCCACAGATGAGCTACCAAACCAATAGTATTTTACCCAAGTAGCCCCGGCCCGTCTATACGGCACTACACATGCCATGCCTGAAGTCCTTCCAAGCGAGCTAAATTAATAATTAAAATAACACTTTAAGGTGAACTACAAAAGCACTTATTGCCTAATTTTACAAATTAAATATTTTGTTTAGAAAAGTCTTTATACAATTTTCTCCCCAAAACACCACTTTCATTTTTTCATTTGTTTACTTGGGTCTATGTTTCACTGATCAGGGAGAAAGTGCAGTGAGTGGTCACTGAAATGCGTTTTGTATTGATCTTGTTTAAAAAAACATTTGTTTTAATAAAATTCTCTGCAATATGACTATCCTAAGACAACAGAAAAAAAAAAAAGTCTGTCATTTCACTTTTATTTAATTCATATCACTCATTTCTATGGATCATAAAGACACAATTTTGAATGTTTGCTTTGCGATGCCACTGCAGGATGCCGGGCATTGCAAAAAACTACCCATGGTGTAACCATGGCTCTCGCCCCAAGTCAGGTGGGATTGGCAAATAAGCATTCTTATTAGTATTACTTTAGATCAAGTGCATTTGTTTTGGTAACAAGCTATTTAAAAAATGCTGGATGGCCAATTACTTATGAAGATGTCAATGTTATTAACAACCTTATTTATAAAAATAAATAAATCCTTTACACCAGTTCTATACAACCCCATTTTCATAATCCGATCTACACTTTGATTTATTCACCAAATTTACAGAAAATGCACCATCATATGCATATCATTCTTATCTGGATATAAAATGATCTACACCAATCAGACATAACATTACCACCTTACTGGCCTGTAGCTAGGGAGTCTCATACACAGCATGCGTGTTCTGACGCCTTTGCATCATAGCTAGCGTTACACAAACAGAACACTAATAGTTTAGAACACAATGGAGATCGGGTTCATCGACCCAATCCATAAAAGCACACATTTTTTCCATTTTTGATTTAATCCACTAGATAAGGCAAAGATTAGTGATTTCATGCCCCACATTTTTCGGTCCGCCGCTTCGTGTTTTTTCGCCCAGTCACGTTGCATCATTGGGGAAAGTCAGTGAGGGTGTGAGCACATGTGAGACAGGTTGTTAGACACAGATTTGTGGGGGAACAAACCCTTCCACCCAGTGGAATAACCCCCCCAAAAAAGGTGGTGAGTGGACTCCTTAACTATGAGTGTTTATATTAAAATTTTTGCCAATATTTTTCCCTTTTTAAAGTCACTTGCTTTAAGACTCCATCCCAGATTGCCTGTGCTCCCTATATACATTCGCAGAATGACACCTGCACCCTCACGAGTGCACTTCTCGTCAAGTACTGCACACTTTAGGATATAGCCCGAGTTCGCTTGTTGTGCTAGAGGAATGTAGCGCTTTGCTAGATTTCTGATCCCCATTTACCTTCTTTGATGTAAAATGAAAGGATAAACTGGTGGAGAACTTTGCTGCACGGCTGTCGCCGAATCCCGTACTTGGTGTTCTTGGTGCCACAAATTAAATGGGTGACCTTTGCTCAGGTGTGCGCTAAACCACGTCTAGTCCTTAAAAAGTATGAGGACCAACAGTAAGAAAAAGTAATTAGTCATACCGTTTGTACTGTGTGCTGCATGAGAAATGCACATCATGATCGCACTACTTTGGATCTGTTCAACAGATTCAGCAGGCTCAGCCAGCCCTGACAAGGGATTAGCTGTGCAAAATCTAGCTCAAAACCCACAATCAACATCCAGATACTCACAGAAAACTGTTCAACGGCCAAAAGACCTTCAACACAGACTTACTGGTCTTCTAATCAAAGTTTTAATGTTGAAAAATACATAAATACAGGTTGTTTTTTAACATTTCTCTAATCTCACAGCCCTGCTGTACACATTATTAAAGTGCCTGGTCATAACCTGTTCTAATATTATGTAATGGCAGTTAAACGCCAAAATGCTTTTAGGTGCATTATCACCACCTCATGGCAGCATCAATGCAGTACTACGGGGTGCCATTAAAGACCCGATGGAAAAATTTAAGACCATTCAACCCATACCCATTATATTACTGCAAGAACACAACAGAATCTGTATTAGAACAAGCCATCAAAACACAATGCTTCATAGAAAGTAGAAAAGCGGTCTTCTGCTTACTTCTCAAATCAATTGCATAACAAAGACTTTTGTATGCACATTTATTAAACTACTAAGCAGTAAAACCTATTTGTATTACATCACATTATGAAACCACACGTCTTCGTCAGACGACTGTGCAACCCAAGCACCCCGGCGCCACTATAACCATACCCCCCCCTGTCATTTACACTTGTGAAATAACACCCTTTCATCAGAAAGGGCCAGAAAGGGCGTGGGGGAAGAGTTGGGATTGTAACTGCCAGTTTCACTGAATTTTTTTATTTATTTTTTAATGTATACTGTAGGACAGCAAACCCGATCACAATGCTCAGCAACAGCATGGCGGAATACGCGAGAAGAAACATGTTACACCGCACTGCATTCGCTCCTCGGCCCAAGCACCATATAAGGAAAACGACTACGCCAGCCTCCGGAGACAGACGGTGGGGGGAGGGAGGGCGCTCCTGTCTCTACAAGCGACGAGAATGCCTGCAACAAAGGTTCTCGCACAAGTAGCAATTGCTGAATGGAAAGAATGTTAAACTCTTTGGATAGACATGATGCCCTTGAGCGCTTCATACAAACTCAAGGGGGTGTGTGTGTGTGTGTGTTGGGGGGGTGGGGTGCATATATAGGGAAAACAGCTGTGACCAAACACCTGTTCCTAATGCTAAGCTAATGCCAGCTTTGAAAGAGAAGAGGAAGAGAGAAAGAGGAAGCTGGCACACATCCACAGAGATATATGAACACACCATCTGCCCATTTCTTTCTTTCTTTTTTGGGGCCCTCAAAAAGAATGACTATAAAGAGAAACCCCTAATAATCACTGCGGCCAAGTGTGTAGAAACAGGACGGGTTTATTTAGTCCATCACTGACAACCAGATTGTGAAAAGGCTGTCAGGAAGGGGCGTTGTTCGATGCACCAAATCACATCTCCAAGATGGCTCTGGATCGGAACGTGTTGGCCGACGGTCTTCTGCAGGGATCGAACCTGCACGCGACGGTGCCTTCAAATCATACGGTGCCTTCACAAAAGCCAGAGCAACAACAACAACAAAAAACAAACAAACAGGTTTTTTCACCTTTCACCACCCAGATAAGCGTGAGATTGTTTCCTTTAGTGGGATCATCTGAACATAAGGAGGCGTTTTCTTTGCAGGATCTTCTAAATTTGTCCACCGCATGATGGTGGGAGGTGGGAGGTGGGTGAGGGGCGGTTATAAAGGAGGAGACATGATGGCTCTACGTCTTCTACACCAACCCTCACAACCTGAAGCTAACACCAACCTAGCCTTTGCTACGATCAGCTATTAAAATAAAAAAAAAATAAAATAAAATAAAAAATTGCAGGTTTGGAAGAAGAAACACGCGACAGTCGGGTCGGGAGCTGCTTGCGCTTTCTGTCGTTCAAAAAGAAAGAAAGAAAGAAAGAAAGAAAAAACATTGAGATTCTTGGTCGTGGTGAAAACCCAGGACTCACGAGCATTTCTGGTAAATTTCCATCCCCCGTCTTTCCAACGCGTCGCAGGGAACCCGCGCGTCGCGCACCTAAACCCACCCCGGACTAATTCCCGACCCATCATAAAAACCCATCGCATGGCGTCCAGCACAAGATTTAAACACCATCTTCACCTCTTTAATCTTTCTTTTTTTTTTGTTTTTTACTGCGAGTCACAAGACTCGGTGGTCGGAGGCCAAAACATCCACGACGCCATCTCAGAACAACTTTCACCCCCCGACACTAATAATCCATACCGACCCGGACCAGACCTCCAGGACACACTGCACCCAAATCCACACGCACTCCGACCTGTTGAGCTTTACATCAAAACAGTCCGAGTTGTACTAGAATAAATCTTTAGGAGTTCTGATCGTCTGGGCATTAAATCCACCGACTGCAACAACTGCGGAAGTTTCGTCCGAACGAGGAATTCAGGGCTATATTTACAAACATATTTAACAATAAACACTCTTAAGGGTCTGTTTACCAACAAACCAGTACAACAGGTCATTATTATTATTAATAATAATCCACATCTTTTGCTTATATAATTTAATTTATAAGAAATCTAACACTTACTCCGCGTCCCATTTTGCGTCTTTGGGTTTTTCTTTTTTTTTTCTTTTTTTTTTTTTTTTTTAAAATAAAGAAAATAAATATCACCGCTCCAATTTGTTAAAAAAAAATGTAGAATTAAAAGTCAGTTAAAAGAACACAAGCGTCACAGAAATCTTCCTGCCACACGTGTCGCTCCACCCGGACACGCACCGACCTCCAACAGCCGCGCGCGCCTCGACGCTTATATACCACGATTCCGTTTTTTTTTTCTTCTTCTTCTTCTCGTGACGTCTGGTTTTGCCATGGTAACATGGAGTAGGTGGAGTCTGCGGCAGGCTCTGGTTGTGCTGTAGCGCATATTATAACCGGTATATTCATTCATTATCTTTTTGCTTTCTGACAAGTGAAGCAGTCACTAGATTTGTGTGAAAAACGTTTTATTTTTTTTACATTTTTTAAAAAATATATTTTTTTACATTAATATATTTTTTACATTTAATTTTGGTATTAAATTCATATTTATTCTTTTATTTATTTTTTTATTTTTATTTTCTGGTGGCTGCAGAGTTAAAGTTTAGCTTAAAGTTTCCACATTTTCCATTAACCCCCCCCCCCCTCTCTCTCTCTCCCCCCTCTCTCTCCCCCTCTCTCTCTCTCTCTCACACACACACGCACACACACACACACACACACACAGCGTTGTTTACCAAGTTAAAGTTGCAAAATATATGTTTAAAATATTTTTTTCACATGTTGAGTTCAGTTTACATCTTCATAGTTTATTAACTGAGCGGTCATTTTATAGAACATGAAAGCTAAACAAACAAACAAACAAACAGATATTTACACACTGCAGGTTCTAACCTATACATTTGTTGCCATAGAAACAACCATTGCCCCCCCACCATAGGAATGGAAAGATGTTCCTTATGGGGAAATTTTAAACTGCTGCAGTAATAGAGACCTTAAAGACCTGCTTCAGTTCAGCATTTGGCAGACGCTCTTCAGAGCGACTTACAATTATCATTTTTGTACAACTCAGCAATTGAGAGTTAAGGGCCTTGCTCAAGGGCCCAACAGTGGTGATAGTGGGATTGAATTGCTGACCTTCGGATCAGTAACCCACCGCCTTAACCACTAAGCCACCACTGCCCTCTTTTTTATGTTTATCATAGTATGATGATGATGATGATGATGATGAACACAGATCCAACTAAGTTAATTGATATCAGGCCGGTAACATGATTAGATATAAGAGAGAGGCAGAGTCTCTCATTAGTAAAGATGGGCAGAGGGGTCATTCCATGTCAATTCACCTAAAGGTTCCCAGGTGACCATCTCAGAATTCTATGAAACTTTAATGTTCATTTAAAGACCGCAGGCTAGTACCCATTTGTCGGCCTGCGACTTGCAATTTTTCCATTTTGGGCATTTTCGAAAGCTTGTAACTCCCATAATAATTACTGTATAGGGCTGGAACTTTGCATTCTAATAGAACAGGACCCACTCTGTCAGAATCTGCAGTCAAAATCACTCTATTTGTCAGGGTTAGGTTGCTATTGATACTACAATTTTGAAAAAAGTGCAATTTTGAACAAGTATTTTCGAATTTTTGACACAGAAAATATATCCACCACCCCCCAAAAGTATTTTTATAGCAAATTTAAGCATATTTTCATGTAAAACAAACAGTTTTTAAGAAGAATAAATGTGATATGGTGTTTTAGTGACTGTCAAAAAACTGAACGGTAGGTGAACATTTGCTCATCTTGCGAGCCCCTGAAGATGTGGACAGTTCACCAACATTATGAAACTTTACCACATGCAACATGTATATCAGATCTAGCAACACAAAAATTTTTGTTTTTGCACTTTCCTTCTGAAGAGGAATAAAATATGCATAAATATTTTGTATGAGATCAGAATATAGTCTCAAACTGGTATCAGAGTAATAATTAACAAAAACAAATGTTTTAAATTTGCTTTTTTAACAAGTAGAAAAGTAACATTTGTCGTGCATAATTATCTGTAATAGATTCTATTATCGAATAGTACATGTACAATATAACTTATATAACTTATATTTATAATTTAAAATGATGTATTTATGTCCCCACTGAATAATTAATATAAGGATATATTATGAAAGAGATTATATACAACTTCTTTTCATAAGCTTTGATCAAATATTATGGAACTTCATTATAATAATTGCAAAAATCTTCAGTTCAGTACATGCAGAGATGTTTCAGTTTTACTGAAAATTTGGCAAAACTCTCATTATTTCTTGGAAGTCTTTTTGGGAGAGTGTGTAGTTGCATGCACTTAAGCTTATGAAAAAAAGATTTATATAATCTCTATCATAATATATCCTTATATTAATTATTCGGTGGGGATATAAATGCATAAAAATTCAAAAAAACTTTGTTCGAAATTGCACTTTTTTCAAATTTGCAGTATCAATAGCAACCTAACCCTGATAAATAGAGTAATTTTGATTAATTTGACTAATTATTAGGGGAGTTACAAGCTTTCGAAAATGGTAAATTGCAAGTCGCAGGCCGACAAACGGGTACTAGCCTGCGATCTTTAAATGAACATATCTCAGAAAGTTTTTGGACTATGACCTTGAAATTTTGCATGTTCTATGCCTGGTTAAAGTTTAATTGA
>JBCNYH010047370.1:0-11727 GCA_039654325.1 Tandanus tandanus | reverse complement strand
CACACATACACACACACACACACACACACACACACACACACACACACACGCCTTCATTACTGTGATACAGATGAAGGTTAGGATGTAGCTTCTCTGTGACAGCCAAAAGTGCAGACATATGGTTATTAATAGTGCGTTCAAGAGTTTTAGAAAGGAAAGAGGGAAGTGATACCGGTCTGTAGTTGCTGATGTCTGATGGACCTAGAGATGTGTTGTCTTCTACAAGACTTTTTCTTGTAGAATTCTTTGCAGAAGTCACATCAAATGAAAATGTGGACAGGAGAGCATGGTAGGAAGCCAAATCTGATTCACTTTGAGATTTCTTCCACTTTCCCTCAGCTGCTCTAAGTTGTCTATGCTTGCTTCGCAGCAGCTCCGGGAGCCAAGGATCAGGGCAAGAAGTCTTTTTGGGTTTTGTAGATAGTGGGCAGAGGAGATCCATAGATGCAGAGGAGAGGAGACTGACGAGAGGAAAGTGAGGAGAAGAAACTGTTTGTAGCAGATTCTAATGGTTTCCAGGGAAAGGAGACTTAGGAGGTTAGGAGGATTAGAAAAAGTGCAGGAATCAACAGATGAAGGAGGAACAGTGTGGAAATTTTTGAAATGGAAATGGAAAACTGAGAGGTGGTGTTAGATATTATAGACATGGACGTCGGTGCTACATATTGGAATATCTCTGAGTAGTTTGAGTTGGAGTGTGAATCTCAGTAAGGTATGGAGCCTACATCCTTTTTAAACACTTCTATTCATCTTTATGTAAAAATGCATCATTTCCCATTAAATATTGTGTGCTGAGTTCTCATTTGAGCCTCACTGTTTAATGTCATTGTACGACTAGTAAAAGGAAAGTAAGGGTTTAATTGTTGAATTGAATACAGTGATAAATATGAATTTCTGGACCTACATCAAATGTGGACATGAAGTGGGCCTGCAAGGGGAACCTCTTGTGATAATTTTTAATAAAGTTGTGTTGCCTGTTTCTCTTCCTGTTTTTTCACTTTAATTTTCTGTTTAACACTTTATGTTGAATATTTGTGAATCATGAATATTTCATACATTTGTTAAACAGCAGGATTATTTAAGGGAGTCTGTATGTGTGCATATACACACCAGCACTTCACTGACAGGAAGACTTTGTCGACTTCTTTAATGGGAAGATTAAACAAATCTGTCAGACATTCACTCCCACCCCAACTCCTATAGTACACAGCGTAGATTCCACTTCCCCTTTACTGGCACAGTTTTCCATTCTTACAATTGAAGCAAGTCATCTCATCATGCAATCCTAACACCTGGTCACTGGATCCACTCCATTTCCCCAATACTCCAGACCATCTCTCAAGACCTTCTCCCCTTTACCTCCACGATCATTAATAACTCTGTCATTTGGTCATGTACCAACAGTGTTCAAATGAGCCAGGGTTCTACCCATCTTAAAGAAACCTTCTCTGGATCCATCAGACATAAGCAACTACAGACCGGTATCACTTTTCTCTTTCTTTCCTTTCCAAAATTCTTGGATGCACTATTTATAACCAAATGTTTTTCCATCTTTTGCAGAATAACCTTCAAGAACCTAACCAGTCTGGCTTCAAAGCAGCACATTTCACAGAGACTGTACTTTTGGCTGTCACAGAGAAGCTACATGCTGCAAGATCAGCCAAGATGTCATCAGTCCTCATCCTTCATGACCTTTCAGCAGCATTTGACACAGTCAACCACAAGACTCACTTGTTCAGCATTGCAATGGCTTGCTTCCTACCTGGAAGGTCGCTCATATCAGGTTACATGGAGGGGATCCACATCTTCACGTCGACTTTCCACTCCCGTTCCCCAGGGCTCAGTTCTTGGTCCACTTCTGTTCTCCCTTTATACTAGGTTCCTCGGTGATGTTATGTTATATCTCATGGGTTCTCATTCCACTGCTATGCAGGTGACACTCAACTTGTTCTCTCTTGACACTGATGTTTCTGCCCGGATCTCTGCATGTCTGGCAAGTATCTCCTCATGAAGCCTGATCCCAGCAACTCATCCCCACATCAAGATCTTGCAGTCTCCCTGGACAACTCTGTGATTTCTCCTTCAGGCACTGCTGGAAGCTTGGAGCAACCATAAATATTCGCCTGTCCTTCTCTTCTCATATCACTAATCTTTCTCGATCATCTCGATCGATTTATCCTCTTTAACATCTGAAGGATTGGTCCATTTCTTTCCATGAAGGCTACTCAGATACTTGTTCAGTCCCTTGTCATCTCAAGGCTAGACTACTGGCTCCTGGCAGGTCTACCTTTTGAGTGCAATTCGACCTCTGAATGCAGCTGCATTGCTTGCTTTCAACCTTCCCAAATTTTCTCACCACTCCACTGCTACAGTCTCTCTATTGGCTTCCTGTAGCTGCTCGCATTAGATTCAAAGCACTAATGCTTGCCTACAAAGCCAAAAATGGACTTGCACCCTCCTACTTCAAAGCATTTATCACACCCTGCACTGCACAGTGTTCTCTCAGATCCTCTAGCACTGCTAGACTGGTCCCTCCTTGTACAAAGGGACAAGGGAAAAATGCATCTAAACTCTTCTCTGTTGTCTGGTGGTATACTTGTTCTGTGTCCTGATGAACCAGTATATTCACTGATAGTGACTTTAAAACACTTCTGTAAGTCGCTCTGGATAAGAGTGCATGGGTGGAATTAACACTATTCCGCTGGCCTGTGGCGAGTCAAAAATCTGTAGGGCAAGTGAAATTAGCTAGCAAGTCATTCTGCTGTTGACCTGACAAATCCAATAGGCAAAGAAGATATAGTATTTCCTGACCAGTAAATATTAAGGAGGACTAGTTGTTTCATAAGTTCACTAGTACTGTTGGCCAGTAGCTTAGATTTGCTAAATTCCACCCCTGAGGGTGTCTGCTGAATGCTGTAAATGTAAATCAAAAGGAACTGTTTCCTTGCAAAGCTTCTTCAGAAAATTGACTAATTACAGTGACTTGTAAGTTTCTATGAAATGTTTTATTTTTAATTACAGAATTTTGGCCTAAGAACATGTGTATATGTATATTTTATGCCAATGAATCAATGTGTATAATTATATTTGTGTTTAATTAATGCACTGAAGTACTTTATTGTTTATAAAAAATATTACTTTTATTGTTCATATGTATTTGTTTTTGTTTTTGCTTAACTGTGTTAATATATGCAACTTTTTGTGTAAATGAATTATTTGTCATTATTGTTTATATGTGATATGTAAACAATAATTAAAAATATAAATTCATTCACACAAAAAAGTTGCACACATTAATACAGTTAAGCAATTATTTTTGAATAAAATGACCCCTGGTGTTGTACTGTAATTACGCAGTGCGGTGTGCCCTCTATTGCCCTATTGCGTCCTGCCTTCCCAAAACCCTAGCTGGATTCCTACCAGCTCATGTTATAGGAAAATTTCAGCAATAAGGTGGTATTTTTTTAATCTGAAGTTCTTTATTTTACAGTAACTATATATTAATTATAACTGAAAATCCAAGCTCTTTTATTTAGCATGTCCACTTCACAGCAATAATAATTGTAATTAATTAATTAATTTTTTTTAAAGTGTGGACTCAGCGGGATCTGGAGAGAAATGAGATTGTTAAATTTTGCCGGCAGTACATCGTGTTTCATGATGACAAATCAATAGTCTACTCTGGGCCCTCTGGTAACTGCACAGAGATCAAGGGAGAGTAAGTTTTCTGTCTTTGTTGCCATCATATAAACTTTTTATATAGTACATTTTAGTAAACCGTTATTCATGATCTATGCACCTGTCTTGTGTCAAGGCTACTGAGCCAGGACTCTCCTTCTGGAGAGATGAAGGCTGTAGTGAGGGAGTGTTCTGTTAAGGGAGAAGAAAAACAGTTTCTTGAGGTGAGCCCCAAATCTTTTTTTCAGCTGAAAGAATTTCACTCATGTTAAGTACAGTGTTTTGATTTGATTTGATTTCTGATGTTTTGCTCCTGTGTCTCTAAATACTTTCTGTCTATCTCTCTTTAGCTGTACACTCACACACAGCAGTTTATGCAAGATGATAGTTACTTAAGCCAGTACTCCTCTATATATAAAATCCAATGTCTGTCTGTTTGTCTGTCCATGATAGATTTGGTGGTGTCAGCATGTATACACACAAACACTTTCCTATTTTGCCCTGTTTCATGCCGGGAACTTAATGAGCATACGAACTTTCCCCTACGAAGATCGATGTGTGTACAATTCCAATGCATATCGCCTACCAGCCAACACTTGCTTATACAGACGTTTTGTAGATGAAGACAATGATGACATTTAGCGGTCGTAGGTGGAACTGTGTGGCCTGTCTGATGTAACACAGCAGATTTTTTTATTATACTAGCAGCAGTACCCGCTTTGCTGAGTAAAAAAAGTAAGAATAAGTTATTGGGAAGCTTATAGCAGTCCATTTAAATTTACATCATTGAAAACTTTGGGCAGGCTCAAGCAGTGGGTGCATTGTGTGCTGTATATGTCTTTAACAGCTCATGCCAGACTTAAACTGCGGGGTTACAGCCGCACAGCAGGTTTAATATCATGGAAAGCGTCCTCTATACCATCACTGAAATCCAGAGAATAGCAAGCAATAAACAATAAATATTAAGTTGTTGACTAGTAACTCGAACATATTATCACAAGCAGTACATCCCGGTGGAGGTCGCTTGTCCAGTGTGGGGTCCAGGTGGATCTCCATAATGGACGGTAAATGCAGGAGGCGGCATCAGAAAAGAGGCTGCCATGCTGGCATTCAAACCAGGCTAAAGAAAGCACCCACAGGCCTACACTACCCAGCATCTTTATTACCAATTCCAGATCGCTCAGCAACAAAAAAGGATGAACTAGAGCTGAACATTAAGACACAAGAACCAGTATAGAACTTTTTGATTATGGTGATTACAGAGTCTTGGCTCCAGATTAGGATCCCCAATAAACACTTCTTAAAAACACTGGAGAATGATTATGCATGTACTTAAAGCAACCCCGTAATACACCTATATTTGCTTTTACGCCCCATAGAATGTTGACTAATTGTAATTTTCACTTAACTTTTTTAACATTACTTATTTGAGAAATGATCCATTTTTGAATAAGTTTTGCTTGCTTCTCGACTTGCTATGTCCGTCCCTAAAAAATATTCTCTTTCGCTGATAGCAAGTCACATGACTGATTAAACTCCTCTTGGGAAGGAAGCACGTGTTGGGCCTTCATAGTTATTGAAAGCTATTTTCTCTTTTTATCTAACTTCCAGATAAAAAAAACCAGGGGTGGGCAATTAACTTTCCCAAGGGGCCACATGAGAAACAGAAAATATTGTGGAGGGCCGGACCATTAGGCTGAACTTAATTATGCGTAATATTAATTCTCTTGTAAATATAAATATTAAAGCTCTTTATAAAAGCAGTCAGTTGCATTATTTTGACAAAATACAACTGGTAAAAGTAATGCGATGATTAAACAATGAAAAATAAGCTTAAGAAAAACATTTTTGAATGGCCACCATAAAATCAGCTTTATACAAGTCATTACCAGTTTGCTTGTAGTCCAACCACCTCATTTGCTGTTTTTCAGTTGTTGTTTTTTTCTTGTTCAATGAGGGAAATCTAGTCTCTATTGGGCTTGAACAAGTGCATCAAAGTCAGGCTGAATTTCTGAGGTGGATCTGTGAAGGACAGCTGACAGATGATCATCATGAGAGAGGACCTGTACCTGGATTTGTCATTTCATCACTGAGAATGTTTGTTCACATATGTAGATAGGTCCAAAGAAAACTGACATCTTCTGAGAATGTCTCATGTGTGGAAAGTTCTCCTCTTTGAGAGAAGAGTAAAAATCCAGCAGTGATAGTGACCTAAAGTGCTCTGTCAGTATTATATCAGATTGTAGGTCAGTGAGTTCCAGCTGAATATCACTGGGTGCATTATCCACACTGCAGGTAAATGGAGAGGAAATCATATGCATTTCATCCTCAACTGTTTTGAAGTCTTCAAATCGTCTTGAAAACTCGCCATGCAGTGCTCCTAACATGGGTGAGTACCTGTGGATGTGATCAGCAGAGGTATGACCTCTTTCAGGGTTTGCATGTGAGTATTGCTCTCAGGTTGCCTTTTTTTCATGAAAGCCTTCACCAGGCTGTACATATAATGAACAAAAAGGCCCCTAGGTTGCAGTTTGGTATTTAGTTTATTCATCAGTGCAGTCCCATCAACAGCAAATGCAAGATTTGCCATCCAGTCCTCATCTGAGAGCTCTGGTATGTCTTTGTATTTCTTCTCACAAAACTCTTGAATTCAATGTAGTTTAGTCATCTTATGCTCCTCCATGAGTGCAACAAACTGTCTGTGATTTAATGCTTGTGCCCTGATGAAGTTAGTTATTTTAGTTACAACATCGATAACATGGTTAAGTTTTAGCACTGACTTACACAACACATTCTCATGTATGATACAAGGTAAGAATACCATTTTCAGGTCGGGGTTGATTTCAGTCACTTTATCTTGCATTCGTTTTAAAACTCCAATATTTTTCCCTGTTAGATTTGGACAATCAACCAACCAAGATGTCTGTGCTTGTTCGGCATCAGTCAGGTTTTTTGTATTTCTCTGCATGTTTAGTCTCGTACTGGTGATTCAAATTGTTTCACTAACTTCACTAAATAAATACTTAGTAGTCAATGTTTTATTAAAAACTCTGCATTCTGCATTAATCTTTAGTTTTCTAGCATGAGCTGACATTTTTTTGGGGCTAACACTTGTAAACGTGTTAACAAAGGTAAAGGTGTGCACACACATGGGTTTATACCTGTAGGCTACTACGTATGTATACGTGCATAGCCTATGTATGTGGGTCAGTGACCTGACATGCAGATTTTTGAGTCTGAGTCCAATCATTTTATTCAATAAAACCTATGTAATTTGATCATATTTTTAATATATATATAATATATTTATAATTTTTTAAATGTTTTTGCATCTCAAACCCTTAATGTCAGGTGGGTCAATTGTCCAATCAAATGAATGCGTTAGGAAAAGTATTTAATATGGTATTTAAATGGTAAAAAAATTAAAAATTAAAATGGTGGCATATTTGTATGTGGGAGACCTTTCAAATAAACAAAATTTTAAGACATAAAACGCTCTTGAGCTGTTCAGAAAATTGCAAAAACTTTTGTCTGGAAATTTATACAACTGAAATGTCAGGGTGGAACAACCCAATTATGGAACTTTTATTTTGAAATAAGTACACACGTAAACAGGGACCTTCAATGAAGATTGATAAAGCCCCTGTCTCATATTTTAAGATTTGCAGAACTTATGTTAGGTATGACCGATTTGTATAAAACACTGGCATATGCTGTACTATCGATATTATTCCAGTTTTTAACATATACATAACTTATTAGTAACTTATCCAGAATCTGTCGAAAACTTATAGCTAACTTGTATCAAACTTATCTCCAGCGTATATTGATGTATGTAGACGTACCTGACGTGTTCCGGACGACCACAGGACTTTTACTGAACGTGTTTCTAACTTACAGCTAGCGTATTATGGACGTATTGGCAGCGTTTAGGGCAGAGGTCGGCAACTTGAGGCTTCAGAGCTGCATGTGGCTCTTTCATCCCTCTGCTGTGGTTCCCGTGGCTTATATTGCCGCCAGACAAATGACTCATTTTGACCCCCGGTAAGCGGGCAATGTATAAATCTAAGAAAGGTTTCTGATGAAAACGAATGTTTAGTGCATTGTGAACAGATTTTTTTGCTTTCACAGATGACAAACTGGTTTACCAACATGCTTAATGTGGTGAGAAATTAAAGCCCGTCACATATTGATTGATGAGCCAGCATATGCCGATGTATGAGAAATTGGCGAATATGCTGGCATATGTCGAATAAGTTACGGGTAAGTTTTGTGTAAGTTAACAGCACGCTTGTATAAGTCATAATAAGGCATGGTTGTGGAAAAATGATTTTCAAAAACATTTTTTCATGTTTATATAAGTGTCGGGAGTGGCACTCCATGTATCGAACACAAAGAGGGGAAGTGAAACAGCGTACCTCTCCGTACATCTCTGGCAAACAATGTCATCTTGCGCTCAAATGCCAAAACCTTCTCCAGCATCTGCAGGGCTGTGCTTTCTTTCCCCTTTGCTTTCCAGAAAAGTTTTTATGTGCCCCAGGCACATAGCAAACCGGTTCAGCACCTAAAATGTGGACAGCCACCGGACATTGTCATGCAGCCAGAGATCGCAATACATCATTCCATAATGAACGGAACTTTGTTCCGGAAATGTCTTTTAATGTTTTTCTTTCTAATTTAAATCTTTTTAATCTAATTTCCAATTCTAATTTCTCACTACACATTAAGCATGTCGGTAAACCAGGTTTGTCAGCAATGAAAGTCAATGAATCTGTCCACAACGCATTCAACGTTCCTTTTTCTTCAGAAACTTTTTTCTAGATTCCATTGCTAGCTTACCAGGGGTCAAAAGGAGTCACTTGTCTGGTGGCAACATGAGCCACGGGAGCCACAGCAGAGGGATGAAAGAGCCGCATGTATCACCGGAGCCTCGGGTTGCCGAGCAATGCCCTAAACACTGGCAACACGCTTGGCATTCATTGGTATAAGTTATATGTAGGTTCAGAGTACGCTACACATTATATTCAACTTATGAGTAACTTACAAATAACGTGTGAACGATGGCATAACTTAACCTACAACTTATGGCAGCTTACCTACAACTTATGGTCAGCGTATGCAGAGCGTTTGAGTTCATACGCTAGCATATGTCGAAAATTTTTTGCATGCACCAAATTTTTCGATGACCTCGCCGTACTACGACGTATACCAGCGTGCTGTAACTTACACAAAAGTTACCCATAACTTATTCGATGTACGCCAGCGTATTTGCCAAATTTCTCATACCACAGCATACACTGGCTAAATCGTCAATGTGTGACAGGGGCTAAAGGTTTTTAAATCTCTCTCAAATATTGATAAAAATAGCCGTATTCAGTTCATAGTCAGACTTGCATATTTTTCATGTCAGGTTGTACAACCTATGTAAAACTAGGAAAAAGTTATTTTAATATAAAATCTTTTGATTCTATTAAAAAATTAAATGTATGAACTTGTTAGCAAAGTCAAAAATTTATATGGTTGTTCAAGTGTAAGCCTGTTTAATCTGAGATAAGTTGCAAAAGTCAGGTGGCGCAACCACAGGTAATGCTAACTACTGTCTGAAATAAATATTGTTAATCATTGTTTTTCAGTAAAATATGTATTAGTTGTAAATTAAAAGATGCTATACAGTTTAAATACCCTTTTCATCATTATATAAATGCTTTTTTCAATAATTTTAAATGCCACTATCAAGCAAAAAAAAAATCTGCAAGCCACAGGGAGCACATTAAAAATGATCCTGCAGCAAGAGAAACATATCTTGCAAAAAGGAAAGAAATGTAATAAATCATGATGAACAGTTTTTGTATAGTTGTTTCTATACTGCAGTCAGACCTTTCAGATTTTCAAATGAGAATAAGCCAGTTTACTTTAGTGTTGTCATGTTTTTATAACTATCAAAGGAGAAAGTGAGAGGGGGACAATGTGAAGCCCCCAATCAGCCAGTTGTCCAGAGTAGAACAAAATAAATTGAGACATCAGTGGAGGCAGGATCAAAGAAAGCACAGAGAAAGGAAAATGGCTATGGAGGAAATCTTGAATTTTACACCCAATTTAGAAGATACAACTCCCATAGCTATAGCATCCCTCCAGCATGGGGGAGCTGTGTGGGCCCACCTTGAACCAGTGATTCGAGATGTGTTGGACAGTCAGACCCCATGTCCTACTACTTTCCATATAATGAGTGATGGACCAGTCACTCAATACCGCCAAAAAAAAAAAAAAAAAGACACTTTTAATTACTTAGTACCATCCCCTTCCTTTCCTTTCTCTGAAAGGTCCCATTGGAAAAGTGACCCAGATGGGGTTAGGGGTACTCGCAAAAGAATCGCTGACTGCTGTCAACAGGGGAGCAGATATCCAAACTCCTGAGGATTTTTGCAGTTTTTTAACAGAGAGACAAGCATCTAGTGAAATAAAGTTCTTCTGGGTAAGTGAGGAGGATATCAGAAGGTTTGATGAAGCTGTCCCTGACATTGTGCCTCCTGTAAAGGGAACTCTTGCAATACATCAGGTAATCTCATCAGAACCAGGAAAAATATTGCACTGAGAAGTCTTTTGTTTCTCAGCAGGCTGCATATCTGTGAGTGCCATAACCTCACTACAGTCAGCTTGAAACCAAGCAGTACTCAGTCCAGTGTCCAGCATGACCATAACCTCATTGGAAAGTTCATCTTAGTGAAATATGAAGGCCAGCCCTTTGTGGGGTACGTTCTTCAGATGATTGGTGACGAAATTCAGGTCAGCGCAATGCAGCAGTTGGGCACACAAAATGTGTTTACGTGGCCCGTCCAGCTGAGGAGATATTTTATTACTTTACCGATGTTCTCCAACTGATATCAGAACTGGAGTCTCTTAATTTACGGCACTCACGTCTTAACAGTCCAGACTGGGACAGCTTTAGTAGGCACACCTGAAAAAGTAAGGAATTAGCCCTACTTTTAAACCCAAGTATTTTCAGTAGACCTAGATATGTTTTTAGCAAACTAAATTGTCATTTAACCAATCAAACTTAAAAACTTTATTGCTGTTTGTTGTTAAATCACTACAGATTTTCTTGTGTGCAAGTTATATATGTGTATGGCTTTGCTAATGGAACCACAAATTGGGACACCTAGCCTAAAAGTTAAATAAAACAAGATCTAAATCGTGCCATTAGATTGTCAAAACCATCCCTCAAAATGGTACACAGGTTTTATGGCCTAACTTTGTGTACACTAAAATTGGTAGGCTTTAGTCTGCACAAATTTTTTTTGTGAGTTTCATGGTGTCCAGCTGCACAAAAGTTTTTGTAAAACACATAATTTTGGGACATATGAATGTGGAACAGATTGGAATTTGTTTAGTCTGCTAGAAGTATTCTGTAGCATGTGCAAAATCCTAAGTTCAAAATGTCCAAAGTGATAGGTTTAGAGGTTGTTTTGTACAGACAACGAAACTCACAAAAACTAGTGTTCCATTAGCGAAGCTGTACTCATATTGTAATCCTGTTACTATTAATGTTTGTGTGTAAGTTATGTATAAAATAAATACAGTTTGTCAACATATTTCCCGTCATTTTGAGTCTTGTCAGGCGGCACAACTGTATGATGTGGTGCGACCAGGTAAATTTCTAATTTTAAACAATAAATAATACATTAAGTGAAAAAAAAAATTGTTGGAATCTGTAATGTACATAGCTACTTTGGTATCCAGTATTAATTTTTATATTTACACAGTATTTTGTCTCTCTTTAAATGTAAAGTTGGACGTTGGTAAAACAAAATATCTGGCTACAAGAACGCAATAATCATAAGTAATTGTGAATACTCAGCTCATCTACAAAACAATAGTGTGTGAGGCACTGTAGACAGTCTCAGGTATACTCACAAAAAGTTCACATAGGATAAAAACAAGGGAAGTATTTTTTATTATTATTATTTTTTTTCTCCTCCCTAATTTAGTCGTTTCCAATTCCCACCCATCAACTTTTAGCCTTCCCCATCACACGACCACCACCGACCAGGG